>CAHIKZ030001335.1:5500000-5540000 GCA_903632075.3 Acanthosepion pharaonis
TTGTAGGAGATCAAACATTATGAGACTAGTTTGTTAACCATCTCTGTTCAATAGACAAAAGTAAACAAGGATACTTAGCAGTGTTCAAAGTAATTTAATGCAGTATTCCCCAACCATTTTTGCACCATGGACTGGCATCATGCATGCCAATTTTTTTTCTGGACCCTAGTGGGGAAGGGGTGGGGAGGAGGGTTGGTGTCAGTCATGCACATAAGACAACAGACAAAAAAAAAACGCAATAGTCAAAGCAAAATAAAAATGTTTTATTCTTTAAGTTCACAGCTCGGTAATTGGGGACCATTGATTTAAATTAGTTTTGTTAACAAGACAAATGGCAACAATTCAAAGCCCAACATTCCAAGATGAAAGTTGTAAAATCCTGCAGTCATAGGTTTTCTATTGGAGTTTCCTTCTAAGCAGAACTGTTCTACAACTGACACTGGGAGATTGAAACCTAAGTTCTGAACTCACAGGAGGTTTACAACTATAATACTACAGGTTTTAACTTTACTTTTTTTTTTTATTTATAAATAAAGTGACAAAAACTTTAAAACAGTGATATACTATGTATGCATGTGTATATCTCCATTATCTCTTCTTTCCTGTTTAGGATTGGGTTTTTTCTAAAGTCTTTTCATTTTCTTTCACTCCCAGTAGACCCTTGTATCTTAGTGGCTTTATCGCCTTGCATGGAGTGAATTGATTAAAAAAATTTCAAATATATGATAAAATATAGTTTTATAGTATATAAATATTTATAGGGTAAAAGGGGTCAGTATCCATGTATAATATATGAAATTTTGGCCACTGACATAAACAGGTAGTGATAGGGTTCATGCTTGAACACAGACTTTGGGCTAGAGGACTTATTTTCCTAATAATACTTTTTGAATACCCAGATAGAAATATATAGTGTTTAATAAGTAGATAAAAAAAAACTAAAAAAAACAGTGTCTTCTCAAAAATGGGTATCCATCAAAAATAATGTTTAAGCAATAAATTAAAATATGTCAGACTAATTTTTATATATATATATATATATATATATATATATACATACACACACACACACATACATACATACAGATAAACGTGAATTATGAAACGGAACTAATGTCTTTAATTTAATTACAGAATTAAATTCGGAGCTTTTAGCTTCCATTTTTGAAACATGGTTAGAACTGTGTAGCTAAAAAAATCATTTTAAATCAATTTTATATATATATATATATATATATATATATATATATATATGTGTGTGTGTGTGTTTATGCTTAATACAAATTAATAAAATTTGTCACTTTGCTGATTGAGATTATATTCAACACCTCATCTTCAGAGCTCCATGGACAAACCTTTGAGCAATTGTTCAGTCCATTTGTCAATAAGTATCAGTGCGTGTGTGTGAGAGAGAGGTGTGTGGATTTTAAAATATACATACAATTTAAATTTTAAAGACATCTTTCATTGTTCTCTTCAGAATTTATACAAAGGGATATTTGTTTTCATGATGCTTTTTGATAAATTCAGGTTATTGGAAAATTTTTCATCTCTTTCTTGCTGGAGTTAAAAACTAAATGGCCAATAATAATAATAATTTAGCCTTTTTTTTTTTTTCCAAGCTAGAAATTTATTATTTCAGAATGAGCATTCGATTTTCAGGGAAAGTCAAGAAAAGTTCTCACTTTTTTGGTGGGGTGGGGACGTAATATTGTACTTGACTGTATCCAGTAGGTTTGAGACAAAATGGCTTTTTATAATGAAGGATATTTTCGTTTAACATGACACATCCAACCTTATTATATATAAAAAAAAAAAAAAAAAAAGTAAAATAACTAAAGAAAGTTTTTATTCATAATGAAAGCAAAATTTCATGAATTTCCCAATTTATAGTGATAGGCAAAATATTTCCAAGGTTCTCTTCACTCCTCAAATACTCTCTCTCTCTCTCTCTCTATATATATATATATATATATATATATATATATATATGTGTGTGTGTGTGTGTGTATATATATATATATATAATTTGGAAATCTATTTGATACAGTTGAACCATTTTTTTTTTTTTTCTTTTTAATATAAAAACTATTTTTGAACTGCTTATGCAGTACATGTGCACTATTAGGCTATATACAGGTAAAGTTCAAATTTAACTGATCTGGGATAACTTATCCCTATTTGTTGACCACTTATCTACGCTATATCAGATTTTATTATCCAAGTCAAGGTCTTTGAAATATAACTAGTATTAACTAATTTTGTTAAAATCTTCAGAATATATTTATTTAATAAATATGTCATGAATTTCAGTTTTTATCTGTTTTGATTAGGAAAATCTACAATACCTTTTCTTTAGCAACCATTATGCAACTATACTATTGTTATTCATATTGTAAATCAATATGATTTCAGAGATGTAAATATTGCCGTAAGTTGCAAGAAAGACATAACCTCAAAAGATTGATTGATTTGTTTTCTACAGCTTAACCATTTGCAGGTTATTTATAGACAGAAAATATTTTTAGAGTGTAAGAATTTAAAAAAAAAAAAAAAAAAAAAAAAAATAATAATGGTTTAGTGTTACTAATTTTACTCAGTAACCCATAGGTGGGGTAGGAGTGTCAGATGTATACTTCCCTGAAAGGTATTTTGCACATAAGTGAATGTAATGAAACCAACGAGAATTTGAACTGTGCTCTCTGATTAACAATCCCAAGCCATTATCCATTACATCATTAGCACATCCAAGCTTACAGCACCTAGTAGTCCCAAGCCATCACCAATCCAAGCACTGACCAGGCTAAACATTGCTTAACTTTGGTGATCATTCATAAACCTGTGTTTCAATACAATATGGTTGTAAGCTTCTAACCTCAAAAGGGAATGATGATGGAAACACAACTCTGGAAATTGTACAAAGTTTAACAGAAATCAGAGAAAAACCCCAAAAATAAATTTTAAAAGACTCAGGTAAAGGAGAGGATAAAAAAAAAAAATATAAAAAACTATTTTTAAGCTGTCACCAAAAGAGTTTGTTTGTTTGTTTGTTTAAAACTTAACGACCCATCGATCAGCAAGCGATCATTTAAGGTCAAACAGTTTTTTTTTTTCTTTAAATAAGGTTGAAATGCTTTCAAATAACTTTCACTTTCCTTTCATTCTTTTCCGATGTTGTCTTGCTTTTTGTTTTTTAAAAATTCACTGTTTTCAGAGGTGCGTTCTTTAAAAATTTCTCACTTTTTCCGACAAGTATCAAAAGGTTTCTCTTTTCATCATCAGACACCAAATTGGAATTATATTTTATTATATAGTCCAACTTTCCTAAGAAATGTCAAGATCAAATTCGGGTTTGATTTTTCGAAAAGTTCTTTCAAATTGTTCGCGTTGTAAAATAGTTTTCGAATATGTGCCATGTCACCGCAATCAAGCAGGAAGTGCTTCACGGTATAAACCTCCTGGCATGCTATGCATTCAGGAGGGTCTTCATCTTTTAGTAGAAAGGAATGAGTTATGCGAGTGTGACCTAGTAACCAAAAGAGATTGGAGACAAATTAAAAAGGATAACAAGTGGATTGACCAGCAAGAAAATATTTAGACATGCTACTGTTGTGAACGCAGACAGGGAAAATAATCATATAATTTTAAGAATACTAGAATTGCTTTGCAACACATTGACGCATGATGAAATCCCCACAGTATTTCGTATCATTGAAGCTAACGTTCCCTATACTCATTTCAATCTCTCCCTACTGTGTTTATATTTACAGTGCTACTAGTGTGCATTATATCTTACCAGAATGAAATATATATAAAAACTTAAAGAAAAGATATGCAAAAACAATACTGTATTTTTATTAAATAATTATTTGTTATTTTAATCCTTAAATTGTTTTGAAAATAGTGGAAGTATTTTGTATATTAAATAATAAAAATTTTAATTTTTCAAAAAAAAAAAATAAATAAATAAATAAATAAAAATAATTTGATTAATTAAAATTTATTGTACTATGCAGCCTAGTAAAGCCAACTCTACTTTGTATCTCCTTACTTGTTTTCACTTCTCCCCAAAATTTGGTTTCGATTAGTCAATGTATAGCTATTTTAGAGGGTGTGATGGACAGACAGACTAATAGAAATCACAGAATTTTTATATATAAATAGAAATGTCTAAAGATGTGAAAGTAAGTAAACTATCACCTTTAAGTAAGTAACCACTGCAAAAAGAAACATGTAAAATGTTTGAAGTAGTACATGAAAACGGATTTCCCAAAAGTCATTTTTAGTGATAAATTGAGAACTACATTAGACTGACCTGATGGTTGACTTGGAGGTTATATCCTTCATGGAAATAGTCAGGCAACAATGGTGAGGTGGGATAATTTTAGGTGCTTGAATTATGGATAATAATATTGTATACCCTTAAAAGTTGATGATAGTGCCAAAATAAATGCTGAGAATTATTTTAAGTTGTTCTGCAAGAAGTTTTAATTTAAAAGATATATTCATCAAAATCAGTGGTTATTAACATTCTACAAGGCTGACTATTGTCTACTTTACTGAAAAAGGTTTCAAAGGCATGAAATTAATAGAATGGCCAATCCCAACTTCTCCAGATATTAATCAAACAGGAAACTTGTGGTCCCCAGCATAAAGAGAGATGTTTATGAGAATGGAAAACAATATTCAAGCAAAATGATCTTTGGTCTGTTTGATTGTTTTTTTTTTTTATGGCTTACTGAAATTTTTTAAGTTACTTAAAACCAAAACATTTTGAATTATAAACAATAATTCTTTTTCTTTTGCACTAACATCCTTTTAAGAATAACAATGATTTTTCCAGATACAAGTCCTACTATTTAGCCCATAGTTGGGCAAGATGGATTCATAACTTTCCCAAGAGTATTTGAGTGTAAGTGAATATAACAAACCCAACTGGAATTCAAACTTGGCTCTCCAATTTCCCATTCTAAGCTGCTCTCCATTAAACCACCAGCATATCTGCTGAGATTGACAAGATATTTGGGAAATAAAAAAAAAATTAAAAAAAACTTGCTGCAAGTCAAAATAGCAGGAAAAATTTAATAAAATCAGTGATTGAAGAATAGATGAAGGATATAGAATGTCAAGGAGACTATATTAATATGTCAACTAATAATTCATTCAGATATCGGAATATTGCATTAACTGGATATTTCTATTGCCTGTAACTTTTACATTTATTTATCAATAATAATCTGTGTTCCACTTTTTTGCATAATAAAACCCTGACATCAACACAAACAATCCATTATCAATTTTCTTTTTATGTATTATAATCTGAAACTTACATGGTAACCATATATCATGAAAAATTTACCAATATTGGTTGAATAACACTATTTTTATTGTGAAAACTGTCTAAGCAAATAAAATATGTTTGTAAAATAAGAGTCTTTACTGACTACTATGGCTCACTGCAAATAAAGAAAAATATCTGTAATTGTTTTCAATTCAATGCTTTCATGGGTATCAGGGATTTTACAAGAGAGGAGCCATTCTTTGCTTTCTTTTTATTAAACAGATTGCAATTTTATTAAAAAATTAACCCTTGTGCCTCGAATTATCATACCTTCACAAAAAGTTGTTTTTGTTCTTAAATTTAAAAACAAATAATCTTTTGGATCGATTCTTCGGTCACCCAGGTCTTAAAGGATACAAGATTTTACTAATATCTAAAGTCTTTTAATACAGTTTGAAATTTAATGGAATGTCCAATCCTACCCACTGTATCTTGGAAGTGACTTAAGGCACAAATTAAGCAGAATAATTTATCAGTTTCGTATTTACAGTAATGACTAAGCCAACTAGATTTATTACCATGCATTTGGTCTGGGGAGATTTAACAAGAACATTTGGACAGTAACGGCACTTAGGCTGCCAGGGAGAATGAGTTAATAACTCTTCCAACCAAAGTGCCATTTATACTCAGAGTGAAAACTTCTATGGTATACAGTAATGTTGTTGTTGTCACATCTTTCTACAGACCATATGTTCATTTTGTTTGTTTCTTATTTTTTTCTTTTTTTTAACATAATTCAAGGTAAGAAGTTTTTAGCAGGGGCGCGCAGACAGAGAATAAAGCAAACAACTTTTGTTTTATTACCTAGCTACATTATCATGGTCAGAGGAAGACAAACCTGCATTTGACTCGTTAAAAAAAGATCAATCTCTTGACACGGCTGGAAGGTTTAGAAAAATGTCCTTAAATGAAACCCTGCCACAGAGAAAAATGTTAACATTCTAGAAGAAAATTAATTCAAGTCCACAAATCTTATTTTGCACCAAGGATAAGGAGGAAATAGTCTTCCATTAGAAAATACCCCCATTTATCAAAAAGCTAATATATTTCAGACAAGTTTTATTAAAATTGACCTATAAGATCTTTTTTTTTTTTATTACATTTTTCTAGTTTGTTAATATGTCGTAGCACATCCAGATCAAATTTATGGAGAAAGTGTCCACAGTTTATAATATCCTTGGTCGAGCACTTTCAAACATCTCAGATCAATGTCAAAGAGAAGAGCTGAGAGATCACCTCTTGGACCAACTTCATCTAATTTCTATACGACTCGCTTAGAACACAATATTTTTAATAATTTTGCCAAACCTTTGATATCTGTTCCATATACATGATGTGACAGATAAATTGCCATCTAAATTATACAAAAATGAAAACAGCACTGACATTTAACAGATACATTTACCAATATTACGCACAAATATCTTGAAATACTAATGAGTAAATTTATTTAATAACATCGTCATTGGCTTCAACTACGGATTTCAGACGACTTTGGAATCTCCTGCAACTCTTCTGGATAATCTCCTTGTTAAAGAGTCTGTCTATATTTCTGAGATGAGGTATTATGTACAGTATTTACATTAGTCGGACTATTGTCCTCATCTTTGTCGTGTAATAAGGAGTGCCAGAGAAAAGCAATGATAACCAAGTTGCAATATGAACTCTGGTAAAGACATGCAATGATAACAGCAAAAATTGCAATATGAGCACTGGTAAAAATGATGCTGAAAACATTAGGTTTATAATAGTCAAAAGTTCATACCCAGATGTCAAGGACACATGGCACAGTGGATAAAGGAGTTGGTTAGACAGACCCAGTGACAGACCCAAAGAAGTTCAATTCCTGGTTAAGGCAGTGGAGAACTTTCAGAGGGAAAATTAACAGGAGATAACTGATAACTGACATCCATCAAACATGGCACGTGGAACTAGAATAGTCTACCCCAGTGATCGAAATAAAGGAATTCCAACCAGCTGAAGAAGGCCGGAGCGTACAACGGCCGAAAGGTTGTGACAAATATGGCGACAATAGTCGAGATGAGGACAATAGTCCGACTAATGTAAATACTCCTTGTTAAAGTTGGTGAATATTGCCATAATCCTTGCCCTCAGTTCATTTTTGGTGTTACAAGGAATTTTGTTGGTCTCATGCTCAACTGCATACATAATAAACAATGGGGGGGGGTCGTATGGGGAGTTAGGTGACCAGATGTAAAGGTTGATGTGGTTGCAGAAATTGTCTAACAGACAACTGGGTTTTTCTGCTTGTGTGGTAGGGTGCAGAGTCCTGCTGCAACCATTTTTTTTACCAGTTAATATTTTGCTTATCATTTCACTTTTTTACCAGAGCTCATATTGCAATTTTTGTTGTTATTATCACTTTTCTTTGGCACTCCTTATTACTGGTTCTTATATTGTATTCATTTCTATGCTTGGTACGCTCAGGTGATGGTTGCTGAGACATTAGGTTTATAATACCCAGAAATTTATACACAGATGTCCTCAAGGACACGTGGCACAGTGGATAAGGCATTGGTTAGATCCTGTCACTGGATCTAACCAATGCCTTATCCACTGTGTGAGTTCAATACCCGGTTAAGGCAGTGGAGAACTTTCAGAGGGAAATTAACAGGAGATATAACTGATATCCATTAAACATGGCACATGCAACTAGAACAGTCTACCCCAGTGAGCAAAATAAAGGGTTCAGTTCAACCTGAAGAAGGCTGGAGCATTACAATGTTGTAATAAATATGGCGACAAAGATGAGGTCAATAGTTTGAATAATGTAAATAGTGTACATAATACCACATTTCAGAAATATAGACAGATACTACAGATTATCATTGTCAAATTCTTCTTACTTTATTATATAAACATCCTACAAGAAAAATGGATGGCCTTACAGACAGAAAACAGCTATTATACTAAACATGATCAACTGTGCTAAAGTAATTTCTTCACAAATTATTTTATAAAAGAATTGAGTAACATAAAGCACTGATCAACAGTAGTTCCTGAAACTATATAACTGATGTGCAAATAAAATTAGCCTTAAAGAATTTAAAAAATAACCAACCATAAACAAAAATAATAATCATTAACTTACTATACAGGGTGCAGCAGAAATACCTCTTACAAAATGGTAACATTACCGAGAAGAAAACACCATTGCTACTCCAGGTTGAGTATCCTTTATCAAAAATTCCAAGAAACTCCAAAATCTCAAAGTTTTTCAGTGCTGACATGACTTGCCACAAATGGAAAAATTTCAGAAAGTACTGGGAAAGTTCCTAGGTGATGTGCAGCCGTTGTAAATGACCTTATCTGCCTGGTGGAGTGGGGGTCATAGCCTTCATAGGTGCCAGTTTTTTGTTAGTAATCATCACAGTAACACCTTAGTTTGTGGATTACATACCAGGTGTTTCATGCTCAGTAAAGATATTCAAAATGTCAAAAAGTCCTGCATTTTTATATTTTTGTAAGTGTACAGAAAGTACAAAACGTTTTTATGAGAAATCTTAATTTTACCACATAAAAATATGTCTGAGCATTACATGACTAGTGTCATCATCTGTATCTGTATGTATATTTATTAAATTTTATATAAAACTACTTTCAGGGTATATGTATATGTACAAGATGCATTAGGAAATGCAAAGGGATGTTGTGTTTGTGCTTGGGTTCCATTCCTAAGTTGCCTCATTTTATAGATGCTATATACAAATTAAATAGTCTATATTCCAAAACACCCAAAAATCTGAAAACTGAAGCACTTCCAGTCCTGGGATAACAGATTCTCAACCTGTAATAACTTATGTGAGAGGTATTTCTGATTTCCTCTGTATAATAATCAGATGCTCCAAAACTATAAAGAATCTGAAAAGTTATGGACAATATAATTTGTTGTTATATAATAATCAATGATTGTAATAAAATTTATTTATTATGAAATATTTAAAAATTTCTAACACCCAATCTGGAAAAAGAAATCTCCCTTAAGTAAATATATGATATGAATTTTCATCCCCTTTAGAAGACTGCAATTCCAATAATTCCAAAATATCATTAAATTCTCACATTGGTTACACTACCACAACACTTTAAAAAGGTTAACTTGCAACTCATCAAAACTTTGTACAGTTTGCACACATATTGATCAACCAATCACAAACAACCAAATATGACTTACTAAAAAAAGAAATATTTAGTACATAATACTAAAATACTAAAACAACACTCACTGTAAAGAAAAACTCAGAATACTTAGTTATTATACCAAAAAAAAAAAATCAACCTACGTTAAAAAAATTTTTCCACCACAGTGAAAAATATTTTAAAATGGGTTTCAAAAATTTAATATCTGAATCATCAGCAAGTTTTGTAATCTTAAAGCTATCAATTTTCTTTTAATTTAAAAAATATATCCCTTACATATTGTGAAAAGTCATTCTGCACATCATTTGTATTCAATACATATTTAAATTAGAATTCTAGCATTCTTAAAAAAAAAAAAAAAAGCCTGGATGAAGCTAATTAAAATGGCACTGATAATAGTGACAAACGTAATAACGCCTAGTGATGTTTGAAAGAACTTTAACAAAATGAACTTTGAGAAACCTCTCCATAACTATTTGAAAATATAATGCCATTATTTTTCAAATGGGAGATGTAGAAATAAGACTTTATATTAAATATGACAAATAAAGCCATTATTATTGAATGGTACTGAACTGTTATTTAATATTGGTCCTCCTATGTGGCAGTGGATGTTGGACAATCTTTTCACAGAATGAAGAGACTTGAGGCAGGAGAAATGTGGTTCTACAGAAGGATGCTGAGAATATCATGGACTGAACAAGTAGGCAATGAGAAAGTTTTAAGGAAAATAGAAACAAAAAAGACACTCATACTTATCAAAAAGAGATTGTTGAAATTTCTAGAGGGACATTATGAGGAAAAGGGAATTAGAAAATTTGACACTCAAAGGACACTGAATGCAAGAGAGTGAGAGAGGTGGGAGTGGTGCATAACCTACCTAATGAGTTTGTATAAATGGTTAGTAGGACAGAGATTAGGAGAGATAAGTAAAAGATAAACTTTACTAAGATCTATAAAGGACAAGAAATTGTAGAGAGCCATAATCAGCCACATCCTCAAGGGACAACACATTATTTGTTGAATTTCATATTAAAAAAGAATTGCATGAAAACAAAGACCAACAAAGTTTTTGGTATTACAAAAGACCAATATATTTTTTTTTTTTTTTTTTTGATGGTACAGGTGAAGAAATTGAAATTTGTAAGCATAAAGAAAAAAATGACTCATAAGTAAGATGGCAGTTAAAAGCAATTATAAGAGTCGGCCAGCTTAAAAGAGAACATTAAAAGTCACACTAGTTTATCTACAGTCTTGTAATATAGATTTGACAATAATTAAATGTTCAAAATATGTTGTTATTGCCCTCTTTAGATGGGATACAAAGATACACAGTGCCAAGATAAATTATTTTACAATTTCATATTCATTTCAATCTCCACATGGTGCAGAATTTGATACAAAGGTCATATCTAAACATTAACTGTAAACATCAAGGAATTTCTAAATGCTCTCCTTTTTAGTAAAATGAACCCCAAAAAATGAAAATTTACAGAAGTAAAGTTGCTATCAGAAAATTGCCAGATTACGCATGTAATTGTACTGTTCAAAAGAAACATTGATTGATACACAGATTACTGAGTCTTCCAAATGGCCTTAAAATGCTTTGTCAGGCATTTCTTTTGATTCAATGCAGGTTTTTGAGTGCCACATTCAATACAAAGTTTAAAGATGATGAGCATTCAGGGTGACCAGTACACAGCAAAACATTAAAAAACATTTGTGAACACATCATGAGGTTTAAACAGTAACTCTTGATTCTAATCAATTATGGAAAAGAGATCCTAATGGAAAACCTGAACATGCATTAAATTGCAGTCAAGTTCCAAAGCGAGTTATTTTCAAAAGATTGGTGGCAAAATTTAAATAATACTAGGCCACCCACAAACCTGTTGAGTTCATTTTAAAACCAGCTCATGATACAAAATGATGAGGCAACAATATTATCAATTTTATTATTTTTGTGATATCAACAAACACTCGTTGCCACTTTTGTAATGTCAACGAATGCTCATTATAGTAGAGACTTTGTAATCACAGATACAACTATAGTAAAACCATTGAACAATACTGGTGTCAGATGCCTCCAAAAAACACTTGCACTAATAGTATTTGCTCGATTATACTTGCTCAAATAGTAACCACCAAATAGTGATCCGAATAGTAATCCATATAGTGATCACTTAGACACCACGCTAATTCCCTTATACACATTTCCTTTACATCACATGATCTACTTATTCGAAATGGGATCACCTGTGTTTGCTCTCTGGTTACCCATGTTCAAACTCCAGTGTCAGCAGTGACATTTTATTCCTATATGACAATTGTTAATTATATATATTTTAATTTTTAAATTATTGTAATAATTATTATTACTCACATTTTACAATATTACTTAGATCAAACACAATAATAAAATAATAATAATAATTATATTTTTATTATTATACCTACTTGTTTCTTTCTCAGTTATTTCAAAATACATAATGGCAGCAAACCAGCTTACATCTATTTCTTTGCCATCAAGTCATGTGATACAATTTTCCAGCCATACAGATTACATTTTACAATGACACACCCACATAACATTTTCACTTATCAAGTACTTGGCAGAAATCCAAGATATTTGTTTATAAAATAGAGTTCTAATGTGTAGTGAATTGTATAAATATATGTTGTGTCATATTTAAATTTATAATAGTTGGACTATAATATTCAGGTGTTTGTTTATATATATATGGATTGATATAAGAATGTGTATTGAAAACAAATACTGAATCTCCTATTTAAAATGGCATCAAGAGAGAAAGACGGACCAAGCTCAAGAACCCCTTGTCTAATTTTAATGAAATTTAACACTGCATTCAGTGAGGGTTTACAATACAATATGCTGCTAAATTGGTTGTGATATTATGTATCATTTAAGCTGTCTCTCAGGAACAAACAAACATACAAGATTAGAGTTTTTGGGGTGATTAAAAAAACAACAAGGTATTGTACTCACCAACGGTAGGTCGGGAGGGGGAAGTATGTGCTCTGGCAGTGTCATTGTCTAAAATAGTCATTTTTCTCCCGGGCCGAACCAGGGCCAAAGGAGTGATGATTTTTATAGACGCTCTGGCCTTGTCATATGACATTGAACGAGACCATGAGAGTTTAAAAGGTGCTACTTTCAGTCACAAATTGAGTTCTTTTTCCTCTACAGATCTTTTGTAGAGCTCACTTGTTACGCAGAGGAGAGTACTGAGTGTTACTAGTCATTTCACTTTTGTTACCATTACAAGGAAGACTTCGCTTGTAAGCAATGTCAGACTTTTCATTGCAAGCTTTGAAACCATCTTTCCTTTCCCCCCTCCCTTACTCGTTGGTGAGATAATCCCAACATTTTAGTATTATATATTTATATATATATATATATATATATATATACACACACTTGGGAAAGGTATTAATCTTCTTCTCCCTCCATCTATGGGTAAATAGTAGGACAGACTGGGTTCTATAGCCTTGAATGACAACTGGTCTAGGAGAACAACAACTCTGAATTCAAAACCTGCGGAAGGTCGTTTGGGAACTTTATAGCACAGCGTGCACCAAGTCTCTGTATTCGGAGCTTCAAAAAGTGTGGTTGGTCCTGCACAAAGCCTTCACAACTATAATCAAATCATATGTGCTGGTATCTGGCTTTCGGTTCCTAGGAACAGAGCTGCTTGTCCTTCATATATCAAATACTACGGGAGAGTCTTTTTATATAAATATACTAGCAGTAGAGCCCGGTATTGCCCGGGGATGTAACAGTAAGAGATAGATCAAGTATCGACCATCATAAAGACTGAAAAATAAAATTGACAAAAATTATTGTTTAAGGTTGATGGACACGCATGTTTTAATTAGTTTTTTTATGAATTGGTCAAACCCAAACAAAAACATTGTTTTCAGTCGTCATGATTCTACAGATTGAATAGAATTTTATTATAAACAATTGTCTTGTAAATGGAATTTTTAAAGCATTCTGAATGTAAAAATAAAGAAAAAAGTGTGAAAGACAATAAGGAACACTACCTGCCAAAAAAAAGTGAAGTTTTGTTGAAATCGGTTGAAAAATGTAGGAAATCCGATCCCATATATAAACGAACACACAAACAACCTGGGTTTTATAAGTAAAACTCGATATGAGTTGTCCCCCTTTCATTCCACAAAAGTGATGCCTCTTAATCATGTTTTCAAATTGTGTTTTTTCCAATTTTTGGCACTGTCAGAACCACCGCAAGGTAATTTTACGTAGGTCCTGTGAAGTTTTGTTGAAATCAGTTGAAAAATGTAGAAAATCCAATCCAATATATAAACGTACAGACACACACACACAACCTGGGTTTTATAATAAGTATGATACACACACACACACATCATGAACTTAAGCATTGGCTTAACAAAGATAAAGGAATCACTCGCCAACAATACTACAGAAACGCAATATAATGAAATCCAACAAAAAATCTCCCAATCATTAACAAATGAAGAAATGCAACTAAAATTGAAAATCAACAAAAAATTAAACAAACTTTATCAAGGCACAATATTTCTACCCAACACCAAATCCAAATACATAAATCTCTCCAATACTCAATTTACAGAACACCAAAAGTAAATATTAAACATAGGCCTTAATTGACACCTTTCCCAAAAGAACAACCTAAAAAAAAAAAAAAAACCCCTCAAAATCCTCTTTCAACAAATACAAGACTTATAAAACAAAAACGAAATAAACATTCAAACCTCTGAAACCTATTAAAAGCTGAATGAATCAAAAATGGTTTTAGCCCCAAACACAAAAAAACACCTACTCACCCTAGCATTAAAACAAACGTCAAATACACTCTATAATAACCCTGACGTTACAATCTGAATAGGCAATAAAGCTAACATATACATCATTCTCAAGAGAAAAAAAAAAAAGACTATAAACACAAAAATCATTAACATTCTCAATGACAAAACTAAATTTAAAAAACTCACAAAAACACCCAGCAATTCGCTTAAGAAACACCTCATTGATATCATTACTGCCAACAATGCTGAAATTGGTTTCCATAAACTAACAAAAATAATAGGTGATTATCAACACATTATATCTAAGGAGGGGGGGATAAAAGCCCATAAACCAGGTAACCCCCTCTGACCCATCATCTCACAGATCCCTAATCTTGTATACTAAATAGCCAAACATTAACAGTATAATCCAATCATACATACCTAACAAATACAACATCAAATCGACTAGTGATTTCATAAAAATCTTAACCTCCACTATCCTCAATAACTGTATAACAGCATCCCTTGAAGTTATAAACCATTTCACTAATGTCGCCATCCACAAAACCATTGAAATAATTACTAAAAATGTCTATAACCAACCTTCAATTCCCCACCCCTTGCCACAAAGAAACTCACTAATATGCACCACACAAGTTCCCTTCTACGACTTACTAGGAAAAATATATACCCAAATCGACAACGCATCAATGGGTTCTCCTCTAGGTCCTATGTTCACCAAATTGTACATGTCACATATTGAAAACACCATATTTAATAACCATATAACCAAACCTACTACATGCACTAGATACATTGACGACATCTTTATAACATAAAATCACAACACAATGAACTTTTGAGGAAAACTCCATTTTAAAATATAGTTGAACTAAATATGAATAACAAAATACCATTTCAACGTACACATAGACTCCAACAACAAAGATGCATTTAATACATCAATATTTAAAAAGGCGACAAGTAAAAACTTCTGCTTGCTCAACTTACATAGTGAATGTCCAGATAAATATAAAATAGTTCTAACCAAAAACTTAATCAATAGAGCTTTTCACATCTCATGCAGAACAATATTTTACAAAAGACTTACCAATATAAAACACTCATAAACAACAATTTCCCCAATAAATTAATTGACCAGCACATAAAACACTATCTTTTAAATATTCATAATAATATCAAAGAAAAAAAAAAAAAAAGACCAACAAACAACAATAACACTATTAAGCTTTTCTATAGAAATCAAAATGTACAGCAACTACAAACTTTATGAACTAGCTATAACACCATCCAGATACACTAAAACCCATTCAACAACAAAAACAAAATTAATAATATACTACACCAAATTTAAACCTCAAACCTAATTGTCCGAAATAATACTACTCCCCACAAACTGTTCCTCAATAAAACCAACGTAGTGTATAGGTTTACATGCCCATTTTGAGAGTGTTTCTCACAAAATAATTTTAGCACAGACATCAAACACACAACCATCTTAATGACACCAGTGCCATAAAAAATTACCTTATAACAAAACCCTGTACCACTAGTAACAGATTCAAATCCTAGGATATAAGAAAACTCCTAATCAACAATACTAAAATCCTTTACAAATGCAAAAAACACTTACAAATTCTTGAAGCCATCACAATTAAAAACCAAAAACCCAACATAAATAAAATAGCATTTAATACTGGCGGAAATATCTCAAATATTTTTAAGAACTAATCCTCCAAATAATAAATACTAATCCCCTCCCAATTACTAATGAACTAATCCAAAGACACTGCCGAAATACCCAAAATATTATCTATAAAATAAAATTATAAGCAACCTACTTCAAACCAAAACATACAGCTATGAAGAAGGTTCAACCAAAAGTACTGGCAAAACACCAAGGACCAGGGTCATTTTTTCAACAATTTCAACCCAAATATAAAAAAAAAAAACTTGCAAGAATGCAAGAAAAAAAAAAAAGAAAAGATTATTAAATGGAAAAGTTCCATAGTCTTTAACAACACATGCCTCATTATAATATATATGATATATATTTACTAGAATAATGTTTTTTTTTCATTTTTTTTTTTTTTATTGAGCTCAAGTTGAGGACATTTGAGATGTTGTTCATATGCTTAGTGAGTTTGCCAAAACAAAAGATCATTTGCTTTAAAGAATGGAACTAAAAGAAAAAGATGAAGACAAACTTTTCTATTGTCTATTTATCTAAACTTTTTTTTTTGGCTTTTCAAGTGTGACATATGAACCGACTCAACTAGTTTGATTCAAAGAAACAGACTCAATCAAAATCTCTTGATATTTCAAGACATGTTGTAGGCAAGTAATCCTAGAATTAATGCAGTTGAATATAAGCAATAGTTTTATACTTACTGTACTAAAACCTGGTAATCCAAGAACTGAGACATGCGATACTGAAAGGCAGGCTGAAAAGAAAAAAAACGATAAAGCTTAAAAATATGGAAGACAAGCAAAAGAAATACAATTCTCCTTCATTTTACAATTTACATTTGCAATCAATGGCAAATTTTAGCTTTAATAAACAGTAATTTAGCCAAACAGTTAAAATAAGAAAAAAAAATTAAAAAGCAGACTATATTTGATTCTTGCATTATGAATATGGATAAAAACACAAGAATATCTGCCCTGGGAAATTCATGAGGTAAAGAAAGTGGTGTAATGGAGTTTATCATGTAAACAGTATGAGATTCAATAAAATTTAAAAGCCAGGACTTAAGAGAGCTATAAAAAAAAAAAAAAAAATCTCTACTGACCAAGTGGCAAAGTCAAGAACTTTTCAGCAAACCCTTGCATATATGGTTCTTTTCTTTCTTTCTTCCTTCAAATTTTGATCCTTGGAGATGCAAATTTTTGGAATGAAAGATTGGTGAAAGAAGATTGACGACTACATAGGATATCCTGGATACAACACACTCCGAAGAAGCATATCATAGATCGATAGATAAATAGATAAAGAGGCAAATAGAAATGCATAGAGATAGATCAATAGACAGACAGCTAAGATTTACAAAGGATAGGATGTTATGAAGTGGCATGTTTGCCCACATCTTGAAGAGACATGGCAAAATGAAGCAGAAGGAGGAAGACAAAAAAAAAAAAAAAAAAATATATGTCTATACTTCTGAGATGAGATATTATATACATTATTTACATTATTCGGACTATTGTTCTCATCTTTGTTGCCATATTTATTACATTTCGACCCTTCAGCATCTGTCTATATTTCTGAAATGAGGTATTATGTACACTGTTTACATTATTTGGACTATTGTCCTCATCTTTGTTGCGATATTTATTACGTTTCAGCCGTTGTACACTCCAGACTTCTTCAGGTGGTTGGAATGTCGAACTGAACACTTTATTTCGCTCGCTGGGTTATTTTCTGTTAATTCCCCTCTCAAAGTTCTCCACTGCCTTAACCAGGTATTGAACTCATACTCTTTGGGCCCTGTGACTGAATCTGATGCCGAGTGTGAGTACAACAGCCGAAACATTGTGATAAACATGGCAACAAAGACAAGGACAATAGTCCGAATAATGTAAAAAAATAATAAGTCATTTAAAAATCTCTGTCACTATACAAAAAATAAAATTCAACTGACTGAAGGTGCATGTATTTGATTTGTAGTGACTGTCTTCATAATTCAAGAAAAGGAAATCAAACAACGAAAGTAGAATTTACAAATAAATAAGATCCCAACAACATTAGCCAATGAAAATAAAAGAAAAAGATTTTCTGACCAATAGAATAAGAGAAAAGCATTTTCTATCTAATTCTATCTTTTTGTTCTTAAAACTTAATTTTGTAATTCCTGTCTTCATACAACGAAGAAAGTCAACACAGATCCATTGTTAATCATATATTTTCTTTTAGCCAGGTGATCCCTTGTGGTATTGCAATGATTAACGAGCAGGTCTTGAGCAAATTCACAAATGTACAATTAGCTACTCTAATTTTCAATCAATTCCTTACTACTGCAGATGACTAAGCTTTAATGTCATAAGGTTAATATTTGGGTTTCATTTTATAGAACTTCTTCCCTTTAAGACAAATACCTTCCACTCTCCCCTGACCCGTCTCATAGCTTTCATCTGACTGAAACATTGAAATGGATAAATTCTGTATTAAATTTTCACACTTAAATTTCTATTTCTGACATGAACTCAGTCCATACCAGGGTTGATAAGATAGATGACTGGTGTTTTTGTCTGCCAAAATAGGCTATCCCCTAAATGAGGTGATTTTGAATTTTATTGTTTATTAATTATTTGCTCTATTATAATAAATACATTGAGCTCTTTTTGTGGATCAGTTTTAATATTTTATATTACTAAGATCTACTTGGATAATATACCAATGGATTTGTTACCTTTACTAATATATATATATATATTAAAAACCAGGTAGGCAGTGACTGGCCACTACAAGTTTCACGTGTTTGCACACAAACTTCAATAGGCTACTTTTGGGCAGACTCTTTCAGAGCTGCTCATTCTTTCCTATATATATATATATATATATATATATTTTTCACTATATCATTTATAGACAGAGTTTGCAAATATATTGTCATAAAATAAATGTAACTTGTTATAAACTGAAGTTTCTGCATCATACATTTATTCATAATTTATGCATTTCAACAAATCCGACAGAGAACCAAGAGACCGATTAATTTTAAGTCATTTATTATTATCATTGAATTTTCACATCAAGAGAAAATGATTCAATGGTGTTTCAAGCACTCTACTCACTCTTGCTTATTTACATTATTTATAGCAGACAATTGTCTTCATCTTTGTTGTTATCACAATGTTACAGCCATTGTGCTCTCTAATTGTGATAACAGAAATGAGGACTAATCTGCTGGTAAATAATGATAATGGCACTTCCTAGAAAACTCAGACTGAAATTATCAAATTTAGTAATGCTGTTAGAATTTTTTTTTTTTTTTCAGTCTTTTTGCAAGTTTCTTTGGAATTGATCCAAGTCCTTTAGTAATTATGGAGAAAACTCATCTTCAAATTCAAGAAATTTTTGTTCTTCCTATTTAATTCTCTGGCACCTTTTCTCTACTGCCACTTGTTGGAAGATCAACATCCTCTGAGCGACAGATCTTTTTGCTTTGTCTGGTCTCCACTTCAGTATTAGCTTCATTTGAATTTCAAATTCTCATGGAATTTTGATTTTTTTTCTCTTTGGCTTCTCTACAATAGATTCTGGTTTCATCTGATACCATTTTCTTTTATAGTCAAATCAAAGTTGTTTGCACAACTGTAATCACTTAACTTTTAACATATATGAAAAAGTACACACAGCATATATCAAAACCATATATACTTGAAATACATAAGACTACCTTATTTCTAATTATTTCATATATTTTTATGAGTTTACAACCAGATATATAATTATTCACAATATAAATTTTAGCTGTTATTTTACATCAAGCTATATATATATATATATATATATATATAAAGACACATAAAAATCAGCAGAACACATGCCATGGCAATAAGAGCAGCACAAGACTTGCAATGTTTTGGGTGTGGGAAAAGGGTTATAGGGTGGATAATAATATATCGTTCATCAACCACAAGGTCACACAGTTTATTTTGAATTCTTATCAAGTGAGGACTGGGGAGTTCCAGGCCAGATATGACAGCATGACTCCATTGAAGTTGCAATAAGGCTTAATGTGGAGACTAAGTCAAATGCAAGCAGATACCAAATGCTATGGAATGCCGTATGTGCTCCTTTTATTTACTTATAGTTGATAAAGGGTCAGATTGTGAACCTTCAAGTGTTTGGATTGTCATTTCAGAAAATTACTGTGCATGTTGGACATAGAAGCCATTAAAAAATACAAAAAAATAACACACACACACAAACAGATGAATGAACATTTGTTAGGACTTTTTGAAAAATAAGTAGAGCCAAAAAGATTTTAACCCTCCATGTGTATGTCTGTCACACCCACAAACATTTACTGAGGCTTGCTGCACATTTATAAAGACTAAAATTTTAATGCACCATTAGGCAGTGCACAGAGTGGTTGCAACAATTACAGGTATAAGCCACATTTACAGGTGCTTCAGAACAGCTGTCACCCCAAGAATTGAAAAAAAAAAAAAAAAATCACAAGACAAAAGGCATAACCAATTCTGGTGACTATGTGGAACAGTAAGTCTTTTGTAGATAAAAAATTGCTTTAATCATTGGTGTTATTGTAAACATTCCTCTATCTTTTTGTGAAAAATAAGATATATATATATATATATATATATATATATATATATATATATATATATATACTCTCACACACATTTCTATACAATGAATTAATCTAGTTATTTTCTTCCATCAGGTCTAAATCAAATGATTTTTTTTTCCTCGCCACATCATTGCAAATGATTAACCACCTGATGAGTTGGTGAAATTAATTTCTCATTTGTGTTTATTGATTTTGCAACACTCTTCTTTTCACCTTCCTAGAAAACAGACACTGATTTTTGACACATCTTAAAAGATGTGTTAAACTGTGTGTTTTTTGTTTTTCTTTAACAAATTGCAAAATTTATTAGCAGCTTTTCACACAAAAATTTTTTCAGCTGTAATGCTTGATTTATGAATTATAATCAATTGACAACTTTTATTTTGTAATTTAAATAATCTACTTAAATCCATCAATCACATAAAAACACTGATTTTTTTTTTTGTTTTGTTAAGTCATGTTTGTGTCATCATAAATTTGACCAAAGTAGATTTGTACCAAAAAAATAAAATAAAAATAATTTAATCTGAATTTTTAATCTTAAAAGAAAAAGAAATATCGTTTATAATGAAGTTTATTCTTTGAAATGAGAAAAATATTTAAATTTGTATAGCCACAAGATGTAAAACAAAATTTTTCTTTTTTAATGTGAGTTTCTGAAGAAAAAATAAAATACCTGACTCCTCCAATCCAACCAGATCTATTTCTTGAAAGGAGTTTTCAACTATGTTCATTATTTTCTGTCTAAAAAATCTTTGTTTAAATCTTTGTATGCTTAAAAGCATAGAAAGATTTAAGTTTTGGTAGACACCAAACTGCTTCTGAGTAACAACCATTTCTGATTTGCCCAGAGAATCATTAAAAGTTTTCAACTCTAAAATTGTCCATTTCTTTCATGAACTATTGAATCAATCTTTCTATCAGTCTATTTATTATTTACACATGAAATGAAGCCTGCCTGCAAAGAGTTTCTCAAAAATCTGATTTTAAAGTTTACACTCACAACTTGCAACCTTCAAAATTTCATCAGGATGATCTTCAATCAACACTCATTTTTTTCATCTGAAATGAATGCACTTGGCTTACATCAGTCTCCTTTGACTGAAGGAAACATTCAGATAACTTAATCATCTTGAT
The DNA here is from genome assembly GCA_903632075.3 of Acanthosepion pharaonis. Classification (NCBI taxonomy): domain Eukaryota; kingdom Metazoa; phylum Mollusca; class Cephalopoda; order Sepiida; family Sepiidae; genus Acanthosepion; species Acanthosepion pharaonis. Next base: position 5,521,793 of record CAHIKZ030001335.1, read on the forward strand.
TTTTCACCCCAAAATAGGTTATATAGATTTATCTGCCGTCCAGTTCACACTCTTCCCTGGTCTTTTAAACAGGAGTAACAGTTTAACCCGTGTTTTCTGTTTAAGATAGAGTTTCTGGTTTCTTCTAAAAGGTATTTTCTTTCTCTTTCACCTCCAGTAGCTCCTTGCATTTTAATGGCATTATCGCTTTGCTTGCATGAATTGATTTTTTTTAAATAAAAAAATACTGTATCACAATTTCTCTATAAAGTTCGAACTGGTCCCATATGCAATTTTTTTTGTTGTTTTTCTTTTGTTCTTTGGCGTCAGATGGGAATTTACAGATAAAAAATAGATAAAGGAAACACTTCTGTTTATATACAATTTGTAAAATATTTACAAAATATAAGAGAAAAATATTAGAACCCTCACAATCTAAATATAGCAAAACAGTTAACTAGCTAAAAATTAATCCTTTTAACTAGTGTGTTGCTATAATACTAATAAGAAACACAAATCTGTACACCTTAAGAGAGAATAACCAATACAAAAAAAAAAAAAAAAAAAAAACATCCCACACCAATGAAAGAAGTGAAATTTCTGTAACCTAACTGGGAGGGATTAGGAAATTAAACTAAAAAAAAAAAAAAAAGAAAAAAAAAAGGACAAAATAAACAAATCGAAGCATTCATCTCCTATCTGAAAGGAAATGTTAAGACAATATCAACAATAAGACAAGATTTCACAGATGGCTACCATTAGAACTCAATTCCTTTAACTGGAAACCTTTAGTCTGATGCTCTACAAAGTCAAAGGTTATAATTGATGCCAATAAGTATCACAACCAATTGAAAGAATCGGTGGCCAGTGGTAAAAAAATACATAAAACATGAGTCAATACTGATTGCATGAACCGAATGACCTTTAGAGTGTCATTTATTCTTAGTTATTTTAACTCAAGTTTTTGTTCATCACTTGTCTACTACAATAGTTGTTTCTCTGTGAACTCTGATTTACTTCAGTTGAATTCAAAACCGCAATGGAGAAGTTGTTTTGAAAATGATATTGATTTTGTTTGGTAGTTTTTCTTTAGCAGCATATCAGCCTCTAGAGTTATTTCATTCCAAAATCTAAATATTTTGTATGCAAATTTATTTATTTTTTTAGATAATAGTCATACAAGTCTTACTAATTAACCCATGGATGGGAGTAGAAGAGGTGGGTACATACCTTTTCCAAGGGTATTTGTACATAAGTGAACAAATAGGAATTGGAACTTGACTTTCCAATTAACAATTCCAAGCCATTAAACCACCCGCACATCCAAGCTTACAGAACCTGGTATTCCCAAGTGGTCACCCATTTGAGTACTGACCAAGCTCGAGATTGCTTGACTTTTGTGATAGTATGGGTAGACATGGACAGTGAAATTAAAACAATCTAACCCCTGTAGACTATATAAAAGGTTCAAAAATCAGTATTTTTTTTTTTTTTTTTTTTTTTTTTTTTTAACTAATTTTAGCTCCCCTGTCCCACGTTTCAGGATCTGGGCACTTTGGCATGGTGTAATGGTTAACAAGATAGTTGTAACTGATCTAGTAAGACAGAGTAGTGAGTTTGATCCTCACTAGGTTCTCTACACTTTTTGCCTTGTGCTGCATCTAAGCTATGCTTAGAAAATTATTAATACTTTCCTGGCACTTTCACTGGGAAAGTTCAAAAATAGTATTACACTCAAGCCCCAGGAGGCCATTCCCCAGGCAGTATCTCTCCTTTGGAAGGGGACTGGGGTCATTACTAGGTACCTGAAGTATTCCCAAAAAGGAGCTTAAGTTTTTTTGTTTTTTTTTTTACAAGCCATTGATATTAAACTCACTTTAAACTGATGTTACATTCTGTAGCAATGTGGACAGTGAAAAATCCACACCAGCCTATCTCACTTCAAAACATAACTTTGAAGATATTTAAATTGATTGATTTTTTTTTTTACTATTGTTGAAATACATGTTTGTGTCTTTTTATCTCTATTTCACACCACTGACATAGAATTGGTAGCATAGTTTTAGTTTAATAATAGTTCTGAACAAGAAATATTTACCAATATTCAGCCAAGCTGAGGAGGTAAGCGAGACCAGAGTAATCCAGATGATGGTGTGGACTGACTGTACATTTAAATAAAACAAACTTTATTAAAAGGTCAGCAAAAGAAAAGAAAATTCTGAAAGACTTAAGAACTTTGCAGATAGAGATCCACTTGAGCAGCCAAAGAGCAAGCACTTCCTTTAATATCCTTTCGCATTTAGCATTAAGTTTATTAAGATCTATTTTGCTTTTAACTCTTTCCATCTCATCTGTAAGTCAGATTGAAAGCACTCTTCTAAATTGTCAACTGTAAGCATGCAAGAGAAAGTATGTAATGGGAGAGTCTTTTAGTGAACAAGGAAAACGTAGAGCATTATTCCCCAGCCACAAAGACACAGGTGACTCTTTCAGGTAGCAATTCTATTTCAAGAAACATTACAAAGGTGGAAACACCTGCAAGAAAATCTACAGTGAATGAAGAAGATCTTGATTGGAATAATGTGATGCCAAGGTTTCAATGATGGTTTTGTCTTTGATTAAAGATGAATAGTCTGATAAATGAACACTCACAGAAGCTGCTGTTTAAGGTAGTTTCAAATGTTAATAGCGGACATCAGGGAACTACCTGAGCAATGAGAAGTGCTTGCCTTATAGAGCTCTCCAATATAAAGTAGGGCACAAGGCCCATGAAAAGTTGAAGCCTGCTAGACAGACAGCATTCTCCAATATCAAGTGAGACTCAAGGCCCATGAGGAAGAGCTCCAATATCATAGGTTGCCCATGAAAAGTGGTTGAGAGAGAAAGAGAACCCCAATACTGTGAAACTTATATCCCAGTAGAAGAGAGAGAGAGTTCTAATATCGTGGTTCACAAGGCCTATAAGAAAAAGCTGCGATAGAGAGAAAGGTCCAATATTGTTGATTTCAAGACCCAGCAGAAGATTCCGAGGGAGAGAGAGAGCTTTTTAATATCACTAATAACAAATAAGAGAGAGATTTTCAAATGCAACTTTGGTTTACCATGTAACCTGTGAGTGCAGGTTCAAAGATGTACAACAAGTCCTTAACAGAAAAGGTTTATTTTCAGAATAAGAGATTCTAATTTCATCCTCCTGCACTTCTTCCTTGTGGCCCAAGTAATCCACCTATTAAATGTAATCTTGATAATCAGTTTTATCCCTTCTCTAATAAGATTATCCTGGGATATCTCAAATACAAAATTGGAACAAGGACACAAACAAGAAAATTGAAAATAACACATGATCATTTAAAAGCAACCAATACTTGTTACAATCAACCATTTTTTCCATTCAACTAAAGTTGACTGACACTGCTTTATCAAGGTCTTCTATAAAGTTTTCTATCATTGCAGAATATTTAAAAAGGTATAACCGGTGTATAAAGGATATGTGTTAACAGTTACCAATGCAGAAAACGGAATTAATGAACAGAGTTCAAATTCTGACAGTTTTATATTCAATTTGCACTAATGCCATTGGAAAAGGGTCATGAATCCATCTCTTCTACCTGCTCAAGCTAAGGGTTAAATAATAGAGTAGACTGGATTGTTTAGCCTTGAGTGACAACCAGTTTAAGAAAAAGAAAACAATTACAACCCATAGATAAGGCAAGGGAAACCCACCCAACTTATTTCCCAAGTAATGTCAATTATATGGTCAAAATGTTTGACTATAACCATGATTGATTTGTCAAGGTGGTGACTTGATAATATCCACCTGGGAAGATGATTCCAGTATGCTACACTGTTGGAAAAAGAAATGCAAATTGTAGAAAGTCATGACCACCTATGTCCTGAAAAGACATGGCATGTAAGAAGATGTATAAATGAGTCAGGAGTGTTTTGCAAAGTTTAATATATATATATATATATATATATATATATATATATATTATAGTCAGTTCAGGATGCACCTGACACTTTTTACCATGCTTTATATTTACAGGTTAGACTAACAATGAAGTACTGTTGTTCAACCTTCACTTTCCAGTCTCGACCAGCAAGCCTTATTCTCCACTCTGCAGCCTTTCTCCACCCCCACAACCAGATACAACACTGCAAGTCTATCACTGCCCTACTGCCATTCTTACGACAGATTCCCAGATGAACTTCAGTTCAGATTTTTACAATTAAGACATGTCATGCTATTTCCACAGAGTCGAATCAGTCTCATTTCCTCAGTATTCCAAGTATAAAAAGTTTTACTCAGCATTTTTTTTTTAAACCCTAAGAGCTGCTACTTTGTGGAACAGATTCCTGCATGGGTGTTTCTCTGAACACTACATTCTTACAATCTTCAAATCAAGTGTCAATCATCATTTATCCTATCTTCCCTTCCTATCACATCTTTTCATTCACATCACACATTATAATCATCTTAACAGTAAACATCTACCTCTAGTGTCTCTCTAGCCTTGTATCAAATAAACTTTAGTATGAAAAAAAGAAAAAAAAACAAAAAAAAACAAAAAAAAAAACAATTTTTTCAAATATAAGTCTCCTACAATCTTTCATAGAAATTTCACAAATCCGTGTAGTATAAGGATATTTCCACATATAAACCTTCATTCATTCCTCTTTTTATTCTTTCTATTCAGTTTACTTAGGCAATAAAATATGCAGCCATTACGCAATCAATATACCTCAACGGATTCTCTTGTTCAAGGAAACAGATACTTGGTATGAATTTAATGCAGAAATTATCTATAGTAATAAACAGGGTGTGGTAGCCATTAAGAATATCATACACAGGAAAATATCCTCTGCTGACCCTAACAAATATTTTTGATTATGAAAGAGAAAAAAAAACATTAAAAACTCAAACACAATTATCAATTATAATGTCTGTAATAATAAATATTCAAAAAACATAATACACAAATAGTGATGCCCAGTAGATTGCAACTTCCAACAAAATTCTGGTTATGTTGGTTGACCAACCACAGCATACTCATAGATTAACTTAACACTTAATCAACCAGTGAAAAAAGTGCACATTGTAAACATAACATTCCCGCCAAAATAAAATCCATATTAGTTGATAATCTTCTGTATGGTATACAACATTAACTTCAAGTAAGAAAAAAAATCCAAATTCTAAATGTTCTTAAAATAAATTAAAAATTAAAAACAGATTAAATATCTTTGAAGTAGGAAAAAGAACTTGTAATATTCTGTAAATTCATGTTACAAGCTGAAACATAACAACAGTGTAACCAATTCCTTTATTTTTCCAAGGAGGTCTTCATATATTAAATTTTTCAATGAGTTTGTTCTCTAAAAGACAAGTAGACAAAAGTGTTAAAACTTGAAAAAAAAAAAAAAAAAAAAAAAAACCCTATGAAGTAACATTTATATATATGTATACATTTTTATTTTTAAATATCTGATACCACAGAATTGTAAATAGTTTCAAACAGATAAAACCACATTTTTTCCCCAAAAAGCGAACCTTTTTTTCAGCCAACAGCTCATCAGAAGAATCATTTACCTCCTCTTATATTTTTCTCCACTTTTTAATATTAAATTGTATTTTAATCATAGTTTCTCATTTCCACCAAGTTCTCTGATTCTTGTTAACATTTTACTAATCGCCAACAATTCTTCCGAAGAAGGTGGTGGATGAAAAAAAGGTTACCTTTTAGGGAAAAAAAATATGAAGTTGTGTATATATATATATATATATATATAGACACACTATGGTGTCAAATTTAGTAAAATGGTTCTGCACATTCTTGTTTCTGAGGACTAAGAGCAATGGCCACTGGGCACCCATGTTTGTCGCACTGGACCAGAACAAAGTTATACCTTATAAATACAGTGAATTCCACTTAATTAAGCACAAATTTTAGTTCTTATAAGTAAGTGTTTCTTTTAAACAGATTTGCAGAGTAGTTTTTTTTTTTTTTTTTTTTTAATTCTGATGATTAATCAGATTTTGAGAAGGGAATCAGGAGAACATGCATACATACATACATTACATACATATAATTACACTGGGGTTGAACAAGACTGATATAGTTTTTGTTGATTGAAAGATCTATACCCCTACCAATATGAGGTAATTTGGGATTTTGTAGTGTAATACCATGTATGCTCTGTTATAACACTTTTAGTGGATCAGTTTTAATATTTTATATTACTAGGATCCACTTGTATTATATACCAATGGATTTATTACCTGTACTACATATATATCACACACACACACAGAGAAAAAAGTACAGAATACACAAGTTGTGTATAGGATTACAGACATGAGTTGAAAAATGTGTTAGAACTTAAAACGACCAAATTTTTTTTCTTCTCTCAAATTAGCAACACAAATTCATTTCAAGAAGTCTTCAAAAGCACTAGACAAAACATGTTGACAATTTTTTTTTTTTAAACACAAGTCTTACCTTCGCTGAAGGCAGTCTCATAAGAAAACGCCTTAAGCCTTCCTAAGAAAAACAAAGCTGTTTTCCAATACAACATCAAAATTCATCTGCTTCTTAAAATCAAATGTAATGGAAAAATAATAAATTATATAAAAGATATGATTGAAATAAAGCTGACTTACAGTTTATGATGTGTGTTCATCTAAGTAGACATTTAGCAAGTGGCAGTGGCAGTATTACCAAAACTATCTTTAAAAAACAAAACACTGATCCCACACTTTCTACCTCATGATAAGAGGTATCAATGCAAAAATAAATCTTCTCAATGCAGTGTGCACACACACACTTTTTTCTTAACATACAAATCAAGTCAAATTTCAAAAGACCTTAGGATCTAAAAAATTTCAGATAATGCTTCATTGCAAACCACCTACAAGTAAGAAGATCTGTTTAGAGAAAGATGACAACTAAACAGTGACTAGTTTATCTACCTAAATTTCATCCCCGGGAATTACAAATATGCAATTCACTAGACATTGTAGTCATTTCTAGCATACACAGCTTTAACCAGATTAAATTAATAAAATTTCCTCTGTGAATTCTTGACCTGAATTTGGAATTCTGAGAGGCTAAAAGTATTTCAATTCTTCTAACAACAGAGTTTCTGGCAAGTGTAAAATTTGTTACTGCCCAAGATGAGGAGTAATAAATCCTATACAAATAAAGTCATCTTAATGGGGCCTTGTTTTACCAAAGTAATTTTAATATCTGCTAAATAAAACTGATTTTCTAACATAAAACATCTATAATAATCATGAAGTTCCAATATTTTTTTTTTCATACTTAAAAACTAACATTGTGATTTCAGATTCCGAAAAAAAGAAAAAAATTCAATAGAATGAGCCTTGTATATATGTGTGAAGGTGTTTTTAACAGCACTTGGGATATTTAACCAATTGGTTGTATCTTGACTGAGTTAAGTGAATGAAGTTTGGTTGAATTATGTCATTGCCAATATTAACAGACAACAGAAAAAGCTCTAATTATTTTCTTTGGATAGGAGCTAAAACTGATCTCATCCTCTGAGAGTCATGTATCAGTATATATATATATATATATATATATATATTTACAATAGCCGATTTCTTTTATAATAGTGAAAGGACATGAAAGCCTTGAATGCTGTTTTCTTGTATAAGAATGAATATGTGATTGGTATTCATCAAATATGATAGCAACTTTGCCTTAAAAGAGCTTTTAAATAATTGAGACATTGTCACATGAATTTGCCAAGTTCATCAAAAGCTGTTGCTTCTCTTTTGAATTTTCAGTTTAACACACAAAGAACAAACAGATGTGTTAAAGTTATATAAAAGGAAAAATGAAATAGAAATAATAATAAAAATATTTCACCTTGAAATCTCAGAGCTTATGAATACTGTTAATAAATTAACAACTAAAGGACAAGAGGTTGGCTAAAAACAGCACAATAAAGAGAAAGGAAAATGAATACGGTGTATACCCGAGGATAGGGCGTACTTTTTTTCAACAAAATTTCAATAAAAATCAGGTGTGCAATCTATCCACTTGACATCATAGAGAATCTGAAGCAAACTGCGACATATCATTAGTCCAAGCAAGGACCCTGGGTTCGAGTAAGGGAGAAAATAAATTTTTTTTCAGCATTTCGATTTTACACAATAGCCTCTCCCAACAGTACGACATCACACATCGAATAAAAGCACCCAATCTTCATTGCTCATTAATATTTACCATTTATTATCTGATTTACAATGAAAGACTATCATCTTTAAGTGATTTTAGGACTAAAGCGATTACTGGTATCCAAATTCATTTCTAAAGAGAGCAACCTCGCACTTGATGAGCAAATGCTACACAATTACAACCAATCAGTTTTATGTTTTAATATATGAAAGCAAAGTTTTGAAAAAAAGGTGAATATTTAACAAATATTTAACAAATATTAGTTATATTTACATTAAAAAAAAGGTCATGGAACTAACCAGATTATAGTGCAACCTATCTGAAAGTCAACCGCAAATACCCACATTGACAACCCCAAACTAAGGGTGCAAACTATCTACTGGTGTGACCTATATGCTAGTATATACGGTAGCCAACATTTTAAACCAAGAAAATTTATTAATTACCTTAAATTATATTTTTAATAACGGGTCCATTTTCACTTTTTAGTGTAAATCTATATCAAGTTTGTTTCTACCTAGATTCACGATGGACTCTTCAATGACAATGGACATTGGAGAAATGAAGAGGAAGCAACATTCATTCACGTGGCCAGACAGGTAAGAGTTGCTGACTATGGGTTCTTTTAATGGCATGATAGGTTAAAAATGTTAAAAATCTCATTTGCAGCCTTCATTAATCGTTTAATTTTGATATAAAATATGGTAAACTCCAGGTAGCCTTGCTAGTTAATAATAAAATACTGTTATACAAGAAATAATAATGCTTGTAAAATGGCCCCTTTTTTTTTTGTTTCCTTTAAAGCTGACATGGCCTTATCTTTGTAAATACACTTAACCTTAGCTTTTAGAACACAGATTTTGTAGAGTCTTGTCCATGGTACCAAGAATAACTGCTTTCTGATAGTCTTGCTTTCTAACTGATTATGCTCATAAGAACCTGACATCTGAATTATAGAAAAAAAGTGAAAGAAAATCCAGCTTTTTTGGAGGGCTTTGAGGAAAAAAGTTTGTATTTAAGAGGCAAAGGATTAAACAAGACGAGCAGTTATGAAAACAAGATTTACTTCCCTTTAACTAATACAAAATATTGGAGAAAACAAAGTTGTGAAAAACTTTAAAAAAAAATTTTTTTCAAGTTAAATTTTTTAGAGAATTTTGAAGTTGAAGAGAAAAAATTAATGAGGAAAAGTAGGACAGTTGCAACAAATTCATTCATTTATTTATTTCAATCAGATCTGCAATGGTAGAGTTGTCTGCAAGTTGTTCAATGAAATAAGTGAATTAATTTTGATGTTTCAGCTTGTTGAGTGCTGCTATGTAAACATTGATTGTTAGATGCAGACAGTAATTAAATATTTTGTGTTGCCAAATACAACTCAAGACAAAGTGAACGAGTATGAAATGCTGGAAAAATGGAACAGAGATCCCAAGTGACATGAACTAATATTTTTACCGAGAAATCAAAATGTAAACAAGGAAATTTTAGTGGTTTATTCTTTTATAAACATCCCCCAAAAAAAAAAAAAAAAAAAAAAAAATGCTAGCTTGCTTTTTAAGTTTCCTAAAGTCTTCATTTTGAAGTAAAATTATGAATGCAATTCAATATTATCGTCATTTATTAATACATATATCCACCCACCAAAGTTCTAGCCAAAAGTTTGAAGAAATTAATACACAAGATGGCTTCCTCAAAGGGAAAGCAAAATTGACATAAAAGGAAGTTATTTCATGGCAAAGTGATTTTGAGATGCGTGTGAACTGTTTAAACAGATATGGGTAACTCTAGGAATGTTAACCAATGAATATGCAATTCAAATTTTCAGTAAGACCGTGTAGGTTTATTGGTCAATTATTCTTGTGTGTGGATAAATGATTTTAATATTATGCACACAGAGAATGTGAATAAAGATCAAGATAAGCCTCAATTACAAAAAAAAAAATAAGTTATTTTTGTACATCAACTAAATATATTGGTTTTATGTACATCAACTTATAAGGTTGTATTTTGTACATCAACTAAATATATAAGGTTGTATTTATGTACATCAACTAAATATATAAGGTTGTATTTATGTACATCAACTAAATATATAAGGTTGTATTTATGTACATCAACTAAATATATAAGGTTGTATTTATGTACATCAACTAAATATATAAGGTTGTATTTATGTACATCAATAAATATATATGTATTTACACATCAACTAAATATATAAGGTTGTATTTATGTACATCAACTAAATATGTTATATTTATGTACATCAACTAAATATATAGGTTGTATTTATGTACATCAACTAAATATATAAGGTTGTATTTATGTACATCAACTAAATATATAAGGTTGTATTTATGTACATCAACTAAATATATAAAGGTTGTATTTATGTACATCAATATATAAGGTTGTATTTATGTACATCAACTAAATATATAAGGTTGTATTTATGTACATCAACTAAATATATTATGTATTTATGTACATCAACTAAATATATAAGGTTGTATTTATGTACATCAACTAAATATATAAGGTTGTATTTATGTACATCAACTAAATATATAAGGTTGTATTTATGTACATCAACTAAAATATATAAGGTTGTATTTATGTACATCAACTAAATATATAAAGGTTGTATTTATGTACATCAACTAAATATATAAGGTTGTATTTATGTACATCAACTAAATATATAAGGTTGTATTTATGTACATCAACTAAATATATAAGGTTGTATTTATGTACATCAACTAAATATATAAGGTTGTATTTATGTACATCAACTAAATATATAAGGTTGTATTTATGTACATCAACTAAATATATAAGGTTGTGTTATGTACATCAACTAAAATATAGGTTATTTAGTACATCAACTAAATATATAAGGTTGTATTTATGTACATCAACTAAATATATAAGGTTGTATTTATGTACATCAACTAAATATATAAAGGTTGTATTTATGTACATCAACTAAATATATAAGGTTGTATTTATGTACATCAACTAAATATATAAGGTTGTATTTATGTACATCAACTAAATATATAAGGTTGTATTTATGTACATCAACTAAATATATAAGGTTGTATTTATGTACATCAACTAAATATATAAGGTTGTATTTTATACATCAACTAAATATATAAGGTTGTATTTATGTACATCAACTAAATATATAAGGTTGTATTTATGTACATCAACTAAATATATAAGGTTGTATTTATGTACATCAACTAAATATATAAGGTTGTATTTATGTACATCAACTAAATATATAAAGGTTGTATTTATGTACATCAACTAAATATAAGGTTGTATTTTATGTACATCAACTAAATATAAGGTTGTATTTATGTACATCAACTAAATATATAAGGTTGTATTTATGTACATCAACTAAATATATAAGGTTGTATTTATGTAAACAGTTTTGCAATAATAAACTGAGAAAGAGAAAAAGTGCAGATAATTGAGAATAGAAGCCAAAGAAGAGAAAAAAAAAAAAAGAAATCTTCCTTGTAATTATTTCTATTTTATATTCTTTGAGTAGGTCTTCATTTTTTCACAAAATGATCACCATAACAACGAAGAAAAGAAAACATTTTAATAAGTCAGACTAAGTACCATAAAATGACTTAATTACTCCAAAATCGGGTAAGTATTAAAACAGCCAACAAGTTTCCTTTGGGTCCAATTCATACTGCATTATGTACACAAACTGGAACAAAATGAGTTGAGGTAAGACTACAAACAGGCAAACCAAAAAGATGGAAGTATTATTTAAGGACAAACAAGATGAAAGCAAAATGTAATTATTCATATTGTTATTAATGTGGAAAGGAAAAAAAGGAAAATGAGTGGAAATGATTGTTAGACTTGCCAACTTCTATTATCAATATTTTCTGTTGAGTTTTACACATGAGCATTAACTATTGGTGTTCAGGAGACTAAGTGGCAGCAAGTCCCCTATACACTACAGCACCCTCCCCAGTATTTCCAGAATTGTATAGACACTTGAACTCATCATTTGTGTTGCTGAAGTGGTTACCAAAACATTTCAGCTAATCTCTTCTCTAACATTCTTGCAGCACACAATCCATGGGGGAGATTCATTACTACTACTACCGAATGAGATGGACAGAAAATAGAAAATGGTAATACATGCTAATACATAGTGCAGCAGAAATACCTCCCACATAATGGTAAGATATTAGCTAGATGAAGACAGCATTGCCACTTGTCTGAATTTACTAGTACCACAAAGGTGACAGTTAAAATGTGGGAGGTATTTCTGACACACCCTGTATATATGATAGCTGCCCATTCATTGCATGAAGACAGAAACTAAACAAGCCATGATGGATGAGGTGGGTCCCAGCAATTGGTGTGTGTGTGTGTATATATATATATATATAAAAATACAGAATCCTGACAAAGTTTGAAGAAATCTGACCAATGGAAAAACATTTCACCTTTCTAGGCTTCATCAGATCAAAAACAAAAGAAATGTGTGTGTGTATGCTTAAATAATAAATCATTAGTACTTCTGCTAGGCTGATGTTTCTCATGAAAGAAAGAATGAAATTGTGTGACTTTGTAAAAAAGGCATTAATATTTATTCTGTATGTTTTCTTTACAATTTTATCCAAAAAAAGATAAGAGGCACAATACAATATCAACACAAAGATCATGATTGAATTATACAACTTCTTAAGAATATAGAAAAGATATAAATTTTGCCAGTGTTAGTCATGCTGAGATGCTTTCATTTAATTCTAATAGTAATAAGCACAACCCTCACCTCAAAATTTTTTTTCAGTTTTCTGGCAATGTCCAGATTTTTATAGCTTCTCACTTTCCTTCTGTGGTTAGATAAGTTTGCTTTTCACTGTTTATAATGACTGGATCTGGTCATCTAGCTTGGAGCAAGTGATTCCCTGAGAACTTGTTTTCTATTCTGTAAGACTATTTTTCATGTATATCTTATGTTATTATATTAGGAGAGTGATTTGGTGGGGGGGGTAATTATTATTCATGTAAAGAGTAGAAAGGGTAGACACTGTAATAAAGAGTCCTGATGCCGCTGTTGATTTACCATTTCTTATGAGTAGGACACAATCCTTGTCAATAACAACAATGACACTGCTCAAGTCTTTCTATCAAGATTCCTTTGAAAGAATCAAATTGAAAAGCTTGCAAATATAAAAATATTTATTGATGTTATTTCATCAACTAAAAAAAAAAAAGATTATTGGGAAAATGTCAAAGAAGAGAATTTGCAAAGTTAGCAAAACAGAATGTAGAGTTTTTAGTTTTATTAACAATGGCCTTTAAAGATCGTGCAATTGTTTCTTTTACAGAGGGAGACATATACTTATTTCTCTGTATGTCTTAATTCACATGAACATTTTCTACCTCTCCCATGCATACACATTCCTCTCTCTCGCACACAATTTTCTTGTATGGCGTTCTCATAAATTTATAAATACATACTTGAGGGATATTTTTGTAAACAGAAATGAAATTTTGTAAAGAAACAAGAGATGATAGTCAATAAATCAAATTTTAAAGGAAAAAAAAAAAACACTGAACTTATATTACACTCCTATCAATATAAATCTCTATACACAAGCAAACATTTGTAAAAGAAAAAAAATATTCTTTTTTTAAATGCATATATGTTTAGTAGAAAGAATGTCAATGTTCAGAGGATTCCATGCCATTTCTAAGAGGTTTATTTATCATAAAATGCTTTGCTTCAAATTTTGAAGACCTGGTTAAAGAAATGAACATTTCCAAAATTATCCAAGTGAAAAGTTATGAGCAATGCAAACTTTAAATGCAATTCCTGAATAAATAGAGAAATTGTTCAGGAATTGGCAATAAATTTCCTTTCAAATTGGTTTAAATAGAAAATGTTTACATGTCACAGACCCAATGTCAGATTGAATATATGTTGATTCAAGCATAACACAGCAAGTTCATCATACACACAAAAGGACAGGCTGCATTCAGACAAGATGGCCCAAATCTATTCTACTATTAGCAGTATTTAGCCAAATAATGCACAGGGTGCAGCAGAAATACCTCCCACATAAAGGTGGGTCATTAGTTACAATGATGTCACATTATGTGGGAGGTATTTCTGCCACAACCTGTATATCACATGTGCATGACCAAGTGATTAAAATATTCACTTTCTGACCATGAAGTTAGGGTTCAAATCTCACCATAATTGATTTGTTAGAGTTGACTGCTTTTTTTTTCTTATTCATTCATTTTCTATGGTTTATCAACCATTTTCAGATTATTTAAAGCCAGAAAATCTTTATAGTAAGAGTTTTTTTGGGGTTTTTTTTTTTTTTTTTTGAGATAATGGTTTATTAATAAAAGTCTTACTAATTAACCCATAAACGAGAGGAAGCAGATTCCTACTTTTCCCAAGGGCATTTGTACATAAATGAATATAATAAACCTGATGAGAATTGAAACTTGACACTCTGGTTAACATACAACACTTGGTCTTCCCAAGGGATCACCTATCTAGGTACTGACCAGGCTTGACTGATTAACTTTGATGATCATATGGAAACTGATGTTTCAATGTGATGTGGCCATAAGCCAGGTGACTTTATGGGAAGTAATCCCAGTGTGTGGCAAGTGAATGAAAACTATACCACAGGTTGAACCAAGCCTTGTGAGCGAGTGAAGTGGTGTAGACAAAACTGTTTCGAAAGCCATCAATGGTCATTGCTCACATAAAGTCACAGGTCTTTGTGACCAAGGAATTGAGTATACTGGATTTGTTCAAAAACTATTGATCATTCCAAATTATGTGCAATCGCTCCCAGACATATTTGAAAACTAGTAGCCAGGTATTATACATTACCAATATCAATTAGTAATTTTCATTGACGTAGATCAAAAGAGAATTTCAATTGATTAACTGAAATACTGAGCAATAAAGCTCTATACATTATTTTTATATTTATTATGTGTGTGTGTGGAGAAAATAATGCATAGGTGTTTATATACTAGAACAAAGTTTTATCATTGATTTTCCTAACAGATGTACGTGCATATTCAGCTAAGTCATATGCACATATTCAAACTAAGTAAAAGGAACGAGGCCACATGACTCACTGTCTGTTTCGGACGAGGGCCACACAACTCACTCTGCCTGTTTGTGGCATATCATTATTTTATTCTGGTTTCTAAATTTCATTTAAAGGGTATTGATAAAAAAAAAGTGAGAGACTGGTAATATTCTTTAATGCCAGATGCTCTGAGAATATCAGCGTCATTCAACAAATATAGTAAGCTTATGTCTTGTGGAAATGATATTTGTCCACACAATCACAAATTGCAACTGACTCTAGTTCCAAGCATGACCATCAACAGAAAAGGAAATATGATTCTATGGACTGTTAACTTGTATCTCTCTTTTTATAATAGGGAGTCAAGACACAAATGACAGAGTCCCTATGACTTGTCGTTGCTATCTTCTAATTATTATATTCTTGGCACAGTGACTCATGTCAAAATATGAACTGTTGGCAAGCTTATGAATTTAACTCCACTTTGGTGCAGCTTTTCCTATGCACACACCCCCACCCAAAACACACTGGCAGTCTAGGTATCTCACACACCAAGAGAGATTGTCAAATTACACAATATCATAACATGTGCATTATATAACACAATGCAATAATCAGTTTCAGAAACAGGTGACCAATGGAATGAACTTGGGAAAACTATTTCCAAGAAATGATGATGGCAACAATGATGATGGCAACAATGATGATGGCAACAATGATGATGGCAACAATGATGATACCTCATCTACTGAGATCTGAATGCTAAAGTTAAGAAATTTTCCCCCAACACATTTGTTATTGAGAACCTGTCACTGGGCCGGATTCTGATGTACACAGTAGACATTTTATATACTTCATTTTCAATTAATTCATCATAACAATTTCAGATACTTGCTACTAATTCAAAAGTATTCCAATAATTTAATAATGACAAATTCTTTTCTATAACACTTACGCAATTACCAAATTATCAACTTCTCTAGACATCAAAGTTATGAGAATGTTTTAAAGTAACCTCTCAGTGCTGAAGGAGGATTTTAAATAGTTTTTCGAGGCTAATGTTTAAAAATTTTAATATACTGTATATACTCAAATGTAGGTTGCACTTCTTTTTTTTTCAACAAAATTTTGATAAAAATAAGAGGTGCAACCTATCCACGCAACATCATAGATCATCTGAAGTAGACTGTAGCATATCACTAGTTCAGACGAGTACCCTGGGCTTGAGCAGAGGCAAGAGCAAGGCAAAAAATGAATTTTTCCTGACATTTCGATTTTATACAATCGCCTCTTCCAACTGTACCGCATCACATATCAAATAAAAGCGCCCAACTTGCACTGCTTATATTAACCATTTATTACGTGATTTACAACAAAGGACTATCATATTAAAATGATTTTAGGACTGAAGCAATTACAAATATCCTCATTTTTATCTAAACAAAGCAGCCCTGCACTCAATGAGTAAATACAACACAATTAAAACCAATCACATTTCCTATGTTTTAATATATATAAGCAGTTTTGAAAATGTAACAAATATTAGTTATATTTACATTTAAAAAAAGCGGGGGCATGTAACTCCCTAGATTAAAGTGCCATTTACTTGTGAGTCAACCACAAATACCCACTTTGCCAACACCAAACTAAGGGTCCTACTGGTGTGACCTATACATTAGTATATATGGTAATAAATATCAGAATGTCAATATCAACAGTAGCATGATAGTTAAGGAACTTGCTTTACAAATTAATTTCATAGTGTGCAAGTTTAACCATTACTAGGTGCTCCATGACTGTAGCCTTGTGCCATACTAAGCTTAAGTAAATACTGGTTTACAATATGACTACTATAGTTACATATTTTTCATTGGTGCATCCCATGTTTGGACCCAGGTTTAAAAAAAGTAAAATATCACTCTTTTTTCTGCCTTGTGCCATACTATGCTCAGCTGAAATATCAATAAGATACATCTTTTAACACAGGAACAATGATGGTAGAGGGAAATAACTGTTCTTTTGTCACATGTGGACCAGTTTGAATATATTTGTCGTTGCATCCTCAAGAGATGAAATTAGATGATACACATTTACAACAGCAGCCCAAAAAAAAGCAAAAAATTCGTTAGAATCTTTTGTTTGAAGTTTAAAATAGAAAAAGCTGAAAATTTACAGCCATTTTCTTTCTACAACTGATTTTGATAGCAGAATAAAGGAAAAATTTCCTTTCAAGAAGACGACAACAATGTCAGGTTTCATTAAGAATACAGGGTGGGCGAGATGTAACAGGGTAGTTATGAAACAAAAACTGGATTCAAGCCAGATTTGTGAAATTTATCTGTGAAATACTCTTAATGAGTGTGTGTGTATATATATATATATATATATATATATATATATAATTTATTTGAAAATTATAATATCAATATGCAATAAAATCACTACAAAAATAGCCATTTTGTTTTAACACTTCTGGTGTCTTATCAAATGATGGTGTTGCATGTAGAATAAAGGGTTTTAAAAAGGTTCAAATTGACCAAACACCCTTCAATAGGGGAAACACTGTTACATAAGCTACAATGACCAATCAAAATACAAGTAGATGAGAATTCAAAAATGACCAATCAAAATACAAGTATATGAGAATTCAAAAATGACCAATCAAAATACAAGTATATGAGAATTCAAAAAACTTGACAACAAACCTTGGTTATAATAATTAATGCCTTAACGTTAGGGTTAGACTAAAATAGAAATTATTCTAATTAACATTAAATTTTACTAAAAAATTACTTAAATTTTACTATAAAATTGAAAATTAAAAATTACCAATTTTAAATTTAATCTGTATTAAGTTTAAAATATAAAATTATTTAAAGAAGAAACTGAGGAAAAATACATGTATTTTGTTAT
>CAHIKZ030001335.1:5547500-5580000 GCA_903632075.3 Acanthosepion pharaonis
TGACATATCCAAAGTTTCAACTTAATTTTATATTATTTCAACTGTATTTTGAGTAATGAATCCTACACAACATAAACACAAACAGTAATGATTTTTCTATAGAATTAGTCATGTAGGCTTTATAACCAGCTCATGAGTGTCATTAAATCCCAAGAGAAACTTTTTTTTTTTTTAGTGCAAAAGGCAAACATTATAGCAACATATACACTAATCTTGTATCCAAGCCCTGTAACTATAAAGAGTTGTCTGCAGTAAGATTCAGTGAATGATGCCAAATATTTATGGCAGAGATTAAAAGTGGTTAAATGTTATAAAATAACACTGAAGAAATATACATTTATAACAGGTTCCTTGAACAAGTTGCATAGTAAATCATTTATGCTTAATACAAAACGACTTATCAGTTCAGACTTGTATATTGCACTAGAAGTAGCAATGTTAGATTGTTCTACTGTACACATGCTACTTTGATATTATTTTGGCTTTCATTGATTAATATAAGAGCACTGTGTATTATATTCTTCTTTGAATTAATTCATATCAACAATTTTTTTTTTTTTTTTTTTTACTGTTTGGTTTCTGTCATAACATTTCTCATTCTTTGCAAGTTGTCCATTCAGTCTGAATCTGGTGTTGAAACTAAAATCAACAACATATTTGACGACATAAACATACAATCAAGTTGCTCAGCTTTTTAGAATAAGGTCTCTGAGGAAAGACTTTCAGAAAGTTTGATACAATCAACAACAGAATGCAAACTGTGAATACTCGTAAAAGACAAAGGATTATATATTTTGTTGATGAAATATTTTGTACTCAATTTCATGGCAAGATAAATAGGAAAAAAAAAACAGTGTCCTTCTTTTCAACAAGAAATATTCAAGAAATACAATGATTGTCACCTTTAGGAAAATAAGGAAAAGTTCAGTGATTATAACAGTCCGTTGGGGGCCGGGGGGGGGGAATAGTGCTGTGTTTTCAAAAACCCTAATTATTACATTATCTTAACTCGATTATTGTAAAGCTATTTATATTTGAAGAAACTTAGATAAAGCATTTATCTTAGAAACTTTGATGAAGTGTTTTGAAGAAGTGGCCCTGAAATTCTCATAGAAAAATCATTGTCTTTACAGCAATCATTATATAAATTCTGTAGTTCATGTTTTTTGTTTATCTAGCTAAAATTAAGTCAGTGTTTTACTCACATTTTCTTTGTACCCACTGTTCTTAAAAAGAGACATGGTAGGTGTATAATAAGTGGATCAGAAGTGCTGTTTCTTTTAAACTAATACTGTATGAACTAACCAAGACCCAGCAAAAAATAGATTAGAATTTAAAAAGGTCTTGAGCACAAACCTGGATTGTTTTGATGATGAAAATAAAGATAACTGTCAAGATAGTTATTGCTAATATAAACACAACAAAATTAGGCTGAAAAGTTCCCAGCCCAACTAAACATCAGATTTTGGAGAAGAAAGGGGGTCTTGAAAAAAATGCATATGCTTTTCTTATCCCACTTTCTCTCGATTATTTTAAAAGCAACAGAGGTATCATGGACATTTTGTAAACCCTAAATAATGGAAAAAAAAAAAAAAAAAAAGTAAAACCCATGTAAATTGGTTGGTTAACCGTGAAAAGCCAACATGAACTGAAGTAATTAAGACCAACCTAATTGGGAAGAGTTGTTATTCTGACCTCATCGGATGTCTCTTTATTCCAGGAGATAAAGAAATGGAAATATATATATATATATATATATATATATATATATATATATATAAAATTTATTTTGCTGTACATTTATTTACTCCCCACCCATTATGAAAAGTTGTCTTTTACACCAGTTAATTTACACAGGATGCTGATCATAAAGTGAGCATAAGTACAACTTGTACAATATCACCCCCTCACTCTCGTATCAAAGTGTACCAATGACAAGAATTGTTACATTTATGACTTACAGACACTTGGACAAAAAGTAATTATATAGATAATCTGCTTTTCAAAATCTTGGGTGATTTTCTTCTTTAAAAAGGCAAAGTTCATGGCATATACCTGGGCTGTGTACTAAGCAAGGGAGGGGAGCACAGAATGTAATAATTACCAATTTTAACATACCGGTCTCATTTTGACAGGGGACCTACTCAAAGGGCTGGAAGTAAACAGTCTGCCTTCTGACTAATTTAGAATTAAGGATGTAAAAATTCAGCTCATCTTCTAGCATGATAGAGAGCAGTACGAGGAAGAAGAGATTTTAAACATCAAAGATTCTGTAAAAATGTCTCAATTCTGATACAGATATATAACCAAGCTTGGCACAAGGATACATTCGTGGAGCATTTCACAAATTTACAGCTAATGGCTGACAAAGAAGATACTAAATTCTTAACTGGAACAGCAACAATGCTCTTCCCCATTATAGAACATTTTATAAAACGCATAAGATGGAAAAATATTCTATTTCCTTGACAATGACAGTAGTGACAGCCACAAAAATACCAATAATATTGACAAATTTGATTTACATCAATGAAATGTCCGCCACAACAAAACAACCTCATTGCTTTTGAAAGTGACTTAAATATTTCCAAAAATTTGGAAATAAGAAAATTCATCACTAATTTCTTAAATGACTTGAAAAAGATCAAAAAATTATAAACTGAAGAAGATTATTTATAAATGCAGATAAATCTAGGATAATCTATCAAATGGAAACCAACAATTACAATAAACTAGTCGACAAAGAAGTCACTAAATTTTACAAAACCACTAATAACGATACAGAAAAAACATATAAAGAAAGAAGCTAAAAACATAGCCACTAAATTAAAATTAGACAAAAGAATAAAACAACTAATGAAAGTGGAACCCTTTATTAAATTAAAAACTAAAAGAACAATTACATGGGAAAACCAACATGCAGATTACTAAACCACACAAAAAGCAACATTGGGAAAATAAGCAAACAAATATTAGAATAAATATGCTCAAAACTAAGAAACATACTAAATATAAACCAATTGGAAAACATAAAAGCAATAAACAATTGGTTTAATAATATTAATAATAAAGAAAACTGCTCCTTCCTGCAGTTAGACATAAAAGACTTCTATCCATCTATTAATGAATATAGACTAAATAACAACATTAAACTTAAAGAAGAGTTGCAAGAGATTCCAGAGTTGAAGCCAATGGCAATTTTATTGAAAAAATTTACTCTAGTATTTCAAGATATTTTTGTGTAATTTTGGTAAATATATCTGTTAAAATGAGATGTCACACCAATGGAATATGAAGAGCATGCGAGTAGTTTGCTACAATGGGTGTGACATGGTGGGTGTTGGCTGGGAAGGTTAGAATGGAAAGATGGAAGGAATTGAGATGAAAAATAAGTTTGCTATCTTGAGTTTTATTACTCCTTTACTCCATTGATCTTTTCAAGTGAGAAGCTTTACTTATCTTTACACACATTACAAAAAAAAAGCCAAAGAGTTACTAATAACTAGATAAATATCCTATTACTATTGTCCCTTCCTTCATTTGTTCACACAATCATTACACACTGCCAATACCACAAATAATGGAGTATTCAGTTTTGATTGTGTGGAAAGAGGGGTGAAGACACTACTTGGTTTCAGTGAGAAAATGAACGAAAGGGAAGATAGAAATAGAGAAAGAGAATCAGATTAAGTTGATAAGGACTGATATTACACTTTGATTTTAGCTTGAGAAGTAATGTTGTCCACAATAAAAGTGCCATATAGTATTGAACAACAGTAACTAGCTAAGGCAATCTCTAAAAATCCAGTTACCAAAAAGTAAAAATCCTATAAAAAAATCAGTCTAATATGAAAGTCCCCAAATCAGATATTTAGCTGAAGAACAAATACTAAACTTTGATCTTAGCAAAATAGCCCAATCCTCGCAACTGTCAGTTCCTTGGCATCAGTATTACTACTGATCATTACTTTAGTGTAATGAAGGCGGTACTGCCGCAGACTACCGTTTCAAGCGACCAGGCACCTCTCAATATTTTCAGTTGCTCTGTCTACAGACAGAGACACAGCTGAGACTTGAAACGTAGTTTATCTGACCAGTAGCAGATACTACACTTTGATCCAAGCCAAATGGCTGAGAACCGATAAATGTGTCATTTTTTAGACCACAGTATCAAGTCAGCAATTGCCAAAAATCCAGTTACCATAAATAAAATAACTGTCTTATTTTTAAATTATTATTAAGAGAAATGTTCAGGGGATTTGGCTAGTTCATATTATTCTCAAAACAATTCCAATAGTTATGTGTACTGCTAAACTTGCTCTGAATTGCTTATCCTCCTAGTTTGAGCTATCCATTCTACAACCTTCAGAACACAGTGTTCCATTTTAGAGGCAAAGGTGAAAGTCAAAAATAATGACAAATATGGCAAGTAGCCGACAGTCAACAAAAATAAGAATTCATTCATCCTCAAAATTATTGTAATAAGGCCAACTTCAAATCATTAAAAAGATATTAATCATATTGTTTGTTTAATCAAATATTGATTAGTAACAGGCTTTACTTCTTTAACAGAAATATATTCCTATTTTTATGGATATGTTGAAAAATAATCTAAATCTTGTGAATAAATAGTAAACTCAAACATACTTGGTCATGTTTGTATTTCAGAAACATGTTCAGACTTATGAAAGGAATTAAGCTGCTGCTGTAGTTTGTTAGTGGAGACAAATCATTCTCTTTATTAAAGTTTCCTGGGTTTAGTTCAGCAACAAAGACTCCCTTTGTTTCAGTAAAATACTTTTCCTGACTGATGAATGCTTCTGAGGATCAATGTTTTTTCTTCTTTTTAGGTGAAGATGGAGAGAAGGAAAAAAAAATTGCTAGTTGAAGATTAGCTAGCAGGCTATTTACAGGATATTACTATTATAGAGTTAGAGCCTCACTTCCCCCTCCCATACTTAAGGCCTTGTGTCAAAATAAGGTTGGCTAATTAAATCTATAGTATTTCATTTCAGAAATAACTTGCATTTTTTTTTTTTTTTTTAAATCCAACATTCTTATAACTATGTGTCGTATTTAACGGTTAAACATGTTTCAGTAGACAATTTTTTTTTTTATTTTTAAATGGTTATATTAATATTTACCTGCCTAAATACCCAAAAGTCTTATAAAATAAATTATGCCTCACGTTGGGAATCAAATGTCTATTCTCTTTTTATTTCGAGAAACCACTTTCAAGCCAGGTTGTTTTACCATTGAGCTATGGGAAGCCATTACACCACAGCAAAAATCAATTACACTATTTAAGAACTGAGTGTCTCTCATATTTTCTTTAATAACCCTTTCAATCTATAGGCTGGTAAATATTAATTTCATGTTTAAAAACAAAAAAATAAGGATGTCTACATAAAAACATGTGTAACCATTCAATATAACATTTATCGTAATCAATCATCAAACCATATGATAATTATCAATGTGCATTTATTTACATATTTCCTGTCACTCAAATAATTTGTCTATTTAGTAGTTGTCATGCTTCAACTTGATCTTGAAACGGACTGTTATCGCCATCATTGTCACTATGTTGCTAAACCTTTTCTTCCAAGAGACATTTCCATTTCACTGTTATATTAAAAATATAAAATGTTTAACATGAAAAGATGTTGAGCAAAAAGCAATTTATATATTACCAGGAGCAATCGATGAATCCTAAATGCCATTTAATGGTTAAAGCATAAAGGGAACAGATTAATTAAACGGTCCATTGGCCTGTATTTTAGTTGTGAATTCTTCATTTGTTTTATTGAATCTCAAAACCTTGTTTCCAGACGTTTGTTTCATTGCATCTCATTATTAAAACTTTCTGTCTATATTTCCGAGACGAGGCCTTATGTACATTATTTACATTATTTGGACTATTGTCCTCATCTTTGTTGCCATATTTATTACAATGTTTCGGCCGTTGTGCGCTCCGACCTTCTTCAGGTGGTTGGAATGTCGAATTGAACCTTTTATTTCACTCACTGGCTCCTGTCACTGTGCCAGTGACAGGACCCAAAGAGTGTGAGTTCAATACCCGGTTAAGGCAGTGGAGAACTTTCAGAGGGAAATTAACAGGAGATAACTGATAACTGACATCCATTAAACATGGCACGTAGAACTAGAACAGTCTACCCCAGTGAGCGAAATAAAAGGTTGAGTTCAATATTCCAACAATCTGAAGAAGGCTGGAGCGTACAACGGCCGAAACATTGTAATAAATATGTCGACAAAGATGAGGACAATAGTCCGAATAATGTAAAACTTTCTAACAATTGCAGTAATTTTTGATAGCACGGTACACTAGTAAGAATATATATGTATATAAAAATAGCAACCAAGAATCTTTCTAAAGACACTAACGTATGACCATAACAGAGTTTAACTTTGATCCCCTGATGATCACAGCTGGCATGAAACTCAGTTTAATGTTATAGGTTAGCAGGTTTCTTCTTGTTGCTGTTATTATTATTACAGATTTGCCTTGATGGGTTTCCATTTTGTACTTTCTTCTATAGGCACTGAAAATTTAATTTTTGTTATAATAGGTATTCAGTTTTTTTGGGTTTTTTTTTGGGGGGGGGTTTCATAGGCTTTGTATAAACCAGTTATTTTTTGTACTTTCCCTTTAACTTTCAGTTTATTGTCCTTTCTACTCAACAACATTTTCTCAATTTCCTTTACGCTCAGTAACCCCTTGCATCTTAGTGACTTTATTACCTTGCTTGGAGGGAAATGATCAAAAAAATAAGTTTATAAATAATAAATTTACTTGCATTTATTTACATTATTCAGACTGTTATCCTCATTTTCATTGCCATAAAGGGCTCAGTTCAAAATTCCAGTCACCTGAAGAAGGCCAGAGTGTACAACGGCTGAAATGTTGTGAATATGGCAAGATGAGAATAACAGTCCAAATAATGTAAATAATATAATTAATCATAATACTTCATCTCAGAGATATAGACAGAAATAAATGTGTATGTGTGAGAGAGAGGGAGATCAATGACATCACTGAATCAATTCCAGCAACAACCTAAAAATGCCAGAATTTAGTCATATAAATCTTGTGTACCAAACTGAAAACAGCTGTTCTTAACAATGATTGTAATAGTCAAAAATACCTGAATGTAGCAGGAAAAGTAAAAACTTTAGATAATTTATTCATAACGCCAATCTCAATATACAACACCTCATTCAAAAATTGGAAAACGTAATGTAAGCTGCTGACAGATAAATAAAGTAAAATAATAGCAAAGAGTTGGCGAGTTATAAAAAGAAAATAGTTTGCTTTTTATTTTTGTCCATAGCTGAACAGCGATCAAGCATTTCACAAACATCACTTTTAAATTTACAGTTTGAGTAAAACTAGAGTAAAATCGAAAATTCTAGTTTCTGGAATTTTTCAAAAGAAAGAAAAAAAAAGAAAGAAAAAAAAAAAAAAGAAAAAAAAAAAAAAACCCAAAAGATTAGAGTTAAGCAATAGCCAGGGATAAAATGAAAAAGTGGATTATAAGGGTTGACAATAGAATTAACAGCCTTTTATTGTCAATGCTTGTGCTGTTATGACATGCTAGTAAAAAAAAAAAAAAAAAAAAAAAAAAAAGACAAGCAATGTCTTCTTTCAAACAAATACTCTGAGATCAAATTTATCAGGGCATAAATGATATTTTTTTAATTTTTTTTTTTTACGATTTTGTGAGTTATTTAAAGCCAAAAGATATTTGGGATTATGAAAGTAATTTTGTTTTTTTTTGGAGTGAATTTGAGAAAAATAATTTTTCCAGATAAAAGTCGTACTATTTAACCAATAGGAAGGAGGAGATAGAGTCACACCTTTCCTAAGGATATTTGTGTATAAGTGAAAGTAACAAACACATCTAGAGTTTGAATTTGATTCTCCAATTTATCATTCGAAGTTGCCATCCATTACATCCACCCCTGTGTATCTTCCATTAGTGCCATTAAATTTTAAAAATTCAGTTCAATCAGAACCAGAAGTTCAAAAAAAGATTTTCAAGGATAATAAAAAAAAAAATTGACATTGTTACTCCACACTTTCAATCTTGTATTTTTGCTTTCATGTTAAACATTATTTTGATCAGTATGCATTCCAGCAATCCTTAGTGTCTTCTAAAACTGGGATGCAGCATACACCTACTTTTCTGGTCTCCTCAAGGAGAGAGCAGAATTTAAAGTCATAGAAGCAAGTCTTGTGCAGAAGAACTTTCATGCAAGGAAACAAAACTACTTTGGAGAACCAACTTTGTTTACCCAGAGAGCAAAGGTTTAATCTTGAAGAACATTAAAGGAATTGGCTTTGCATTGATTCTATATCTGATATTTGAGCCTGCCACTTGGTTAAATTGTAAAGTTCTTGCTGTTGAGATAAAGAAAGAAAAAGAAGCAAACAAAAACCTCATAGATGCAATATCGGACGGAAGAACAAAGACAATCTGTAGAAATTTAAGATTACCAAAAGGCTAAAAGGTATTCATGCAAAACTCAACCTTTTATAAAATCAGGTCACCTCAAAATTCCAGAAAACAATGAACTAAATATTTTCAGGGTTTATAAAATAAGATTGTGGAGAGGGGAACATTAGCAGGTATTTATTGTGAGAATCTGTAAATGCTGCAGACTAGATGCAAGCAATTTTATAAGAGAAAAGAAGTAGATAAACACCCCAAAGGTAGGCGGCTAATCAACAATAGCAAACACCATTCAAAAGAAAATAATTTATGCAAACAAAGGAAAGTTAAATTACACATCTGTGAAATTTTAGATGTAAAGAATAGTTGCATGGTACTCTAATTTTATTGTGAAATTAAAATTAAGTTTGCCCTCTCATTTTATATATTCTGCTGTACGGATATGAGTGTGTGACCCTGGGTTTCACACTTTTGTGATCATCAGATCATATATATATATATATATATATATATATATATATATATATATATATATATACACTTATGGTGTAATGGTTAGTAGGCTTACCTTGCTAGATAAATTACAACTGAGTGTATATATATATATATGTGTGTGTGTGTGTGTGTGTGTGTGGCAAAATGTCACAATTATTGAACTCCAAGTTAGGCTTAAACTCTCTACTCAGTTGTAATTGGTCTAACAAGATATGCCTACTAATCATTACACCATATATATATATATATATATATATACACACACTGAAAAGTTCTCAGATTCTAATCAAGGAACCATGAAAAAAAAATTTTTTTTTTTTTTTTTTTTAAATCATTTCACTCAAAGCAAAGGAAATAAAGCCACTAACATAAAAGGGGTTACTGAGTGTAAGAGAATATGAGAAAAAAAACCTAAGGGAGAGAACAATGAAAGAACAAAAATTAAGACAGAAGATAACAATTGACATGCATTTAAATCTTTGAAGATCAAAGTTGATTGGAAAGTAAGAGAGTTCCACAAGCAGTAAGTCCAATAGAAGAATCTGTTAGCATAAAATTTAGTTATATTGAGCCATTTCAACTGTAAAATGATGAGATCTTGTCATCAATCTTGCATTGCACTTAAATGCATAGTCTAAGTATCATGAAAGTATATTGGTAATATGCTGAAAATTAGGTCCACAGACATAAAACAAAAAAAAATTATCTTAATGAAACATGAAAATCTATCAAATATATTCTAATAGTAATGATTGACTTTTTTCTCTATTTTAAAACCATGTTTTATTCCAATGATAAATTAACTTTGAAAACTTTGTACAGAGTGCAGCTGAAATACTTCCCATATAATGGTAAGAAATTAGTAGCAAAGTGGTCTTCAGCAAGCTAATATCTTTGTGGAATTTATTACTGTCAGACCCTCTATATACAGGGTTGGACAAATTCTGCTATAATAAATTTCAATAGCTAATATTTATTTATTTTTTTTTTTTTAATAATAAGTGATCCTGCAAGATTATAAGAATTACCCAGAAAACCGGTTTCCTTCATAAACATTTAAGAGTAACATTATCACAGAACGAAAAAGAAATGAGAGCCTTTTACGATTTTTCTTTCTATATATATATATATATATATATATATATATATAATTATTTATTTAAAAATGTGATTCCATCACTACATAAGAGTTCTCATGTTTCAAAACAAGAGCTGAAAACTTCAATATAATTATTTGAATTAAATTGAATTAAAGTACCAAGCTCCGTTCCATCTTCAAGCGAAATTTTTTTTGGAAAAACTAATTCTTGAAATTTACGCATTTTATAAGCATATTCATTATTAAAATTACTATGGTAATGGCTAGAGCAACTATTTAAAAAAAGGCGTAAGGGTTAATAATTTGTGTGTATATATATATATATATATATATATATATATATATATATATATATATATATATATATATATACCACCATTCTTTATTAGTAGAATACCACTTAAGTGGCCATCTATCAAAAGAGATAATCAACTCATCAATTCGAAACTTGTTTTTTTGTTTTTTTTATAGCCAGTGATGTAATAAAAGGATCAATTTCCATTTATTAGATACATACTAAATTATTAAGTAGTCACAGCTGGGTGGATTACCACATCAGTTATAAAGGATGTTGGGGCATATTGCCTTTTATTAGAAAAAAGTAAGGAATAAAAATAAGTAAAATATCTCACTTCTGGCAAAACTTGGTTACCTTGTCTCAATGAAATGCACTCCTAAGCATTTAACCAGATTTCAAGACTTGTACAAATTTGGTGTTTTTAAATCAAGCTTAATTTCTAACCAATTCTCCTCATTTACAGTGTCCACAGGAACCATTCCAAAAACATGATTATATCATTAAACTGTCCAGGCATTGAGAAGTGAAATTCATTATCACACATTCTTCAAAAGAAATCCGACTGCCAGCAATGATAATCTCTTGTCCCGGCAAGATTAGGCTGCCAGTACAAAAGAAATATCACTATGAGCAAAATAAAGTTTTAAAGTTCAATTAACATTGACACCATAATCCTATCTTGGCCAATCACTCTGATCAATTCTTAGCTATTGGAACTCTCATCATTTTGACACAGATTATACAGATTTTTTTTTTTTTTTATTGTAAATTTTCATTTTACCATATTAGCTCCTATGACTTAACGTACTGTTAATAAATGTCACCAACATGGCACTAAAGATGGGGACACTAAACTGATAGCCACCAGTTTAGTGGCATCATCTATTTCCACTTTTTCTTTTAAAGTTTACCTAATACAATGTCACTCAAGAGAGAGGGTGACTGAGAGAGATTGCTGTAAAGGAGGGAAGAGAAAAATGAAGTAAGAACAAATAAAAGCATATGCAGGATAGATATCAGTTAAACCTGGCCTTGAAGAGGTTAAGATTGTAGTGGTCAAGGAAGCATCCTCTCAGGAAGATGATGTCTGAGTAGAACTTACTCCTTACCATAAGGAACAGAATGAGAATGATATGCCAATATGGCATGGCAGATCCTAGCTGTGAAGATCTGAACTAAGACTAAGGAATGTAACTAGTTTGAATATATATATATATATATATATATATATATATATATATGTGTGTATGTGTGTGTGTGCACGCACGTGTACATGTCTGTATTGTAACTATTTACATTGTTCAAACTATTGTCCTCATCTTTATTGCCATATTCATATTTCAAACATTTTACATACCAACTTTCTTAACCTGAATAATAATAATAATAATGAGGAGGAAAACAGTCTGATTAGTGTAAATATATATTTTTATAATGATATTCACCCTGTACAAGGCCCAAGGGACACTCAAGGTAGAGAGTTACAGTAAGAGTACAATGACCAAATATCGCCATCAACTGTGGGCCAATGGCACTTCATAGATTTATGTCAAATCTATAAAATACACACGAGACAAAGCAAGTGTTTAAAGGCACCAGGTGGGATTCTATAAAGTGTATTTTTTGTTTTGTTTAATGCATTAGGATAATATATTAATATTTAATACTGTATGTTTATTCAATTGAAGTCTGTGCATTATAAAACTGCACTTGATTACTTATGTCTTATAATGCACAGACTTCAATTGAATAAACATGCAGTATTAAATAAGTTTCTAGCTTCTACTCCAACCCCCATTTCTCAATTGGAGAGGAGCAACTAAGTTTTTACTTTCTTACTCTTTAATCTTCTTCCCCTGCCCCAAAGCACCACTTCTTAATATGCTAGGAAAGGGCTCCTCAAAAGTGTTAAACTCAGTGCAAAAAATATCAAGCCCCTGAATTATTCTTTATACTTGAATGTCCTTTTGGTGACTCATACAAACCTGCAGATCAAACAGAGGGCATCTTTTAAACCAATACACCAAGAGAAAATAAACAAA
Source organism: Acanthosepion pharaonis (assembly GCA_903632075.3). Taxonomy (NCBI): domain Eukaryota; kingdom Metazoa; phylum Mollusca; class Cephalopoda; order Sepiida; family Sepiidae; genus Acanthosepion; species Acanthosepion pharaonis. Next base: position 5,559,909 of record CAHIKZ030001335.1, read on the forward strand.
AATGTTTTAATAAATAAATAATGCCCTAATTGAGTAATAAGATCGTCCAGTGTTTCCATGCACCAGCATGTTTTCATTTGATCTTAAGTAATGTTTTAAAAAATGCAAGAACCAATATAGCAACTCTTCTTTGCTCAGCTACACATCTACGTTTCTCACATTAAGTGAACGTCAGGAAGGGCAACAAAGTAAATGTTAGCAGAATTAATATCCAAAGACTGTCAAAGCGACAAGGAATTTTTAGAACATCCACATCAATGTTTGATACCCATGACAGGAAAATAAACAAAAAGTTCAGAAGTGCTTCAGTCAACAAATGTAGTCAGTCTTGTATATTTTAACAGCTTACAAACAGAAACTGCAATAATTCAAAAGAAAGGGATAATAACAGCTGTTACAAAACTTAATATTTGATTGCCATATTTATTTTTTTTGGTGGCGAGGGATTAATGAATAAAGATTAATTTCCAAGTTTGTACAAAGAGTAGATTCATACAGAAGAAACTCTCAGTGAAAGATCATCACGCCTTTGTACTCTTGTAAAATCCATCACAGAAAGAATGGAAATATGAAAGAAAAAATAGTAACATTATGGCAAATTTCAATAATTCATAAAACAAATCTTCTGATAATGTTTGAAGCATATATTCTCTAAGTTCTTTAAACTCAAAGACATAATTGTAAAGAATTAACCTGTCATTATACGAGTAATACTGAATAATATGAGTTCTTAATCCAGCCACAAAAAGACAACAGATTAAGAGACAATGAAAAGGGATTAAGTTTTAACATGAAACCAAAAATAATTGTAAAGTTGACAATTAACATAGGGCTTTAAAAGTTAACTCCAAACCAGCTAAAGATGATGATGATGGCGAACAAAAAACAACAGCAACAGCATTGATTAAATATTTTACAACATTTGGGACAGTCCCAAAGTGGTTTGAAATGTGCTTAATTTTTCTTCAACAGACAGTCAAAGTCGAGAGGAGTATTTATTATTCATCAAGACATCACAACAAATGCTAAAAGCCATTGCATTATTTATATATGCACAAGTTGATTCAACTTTGTACAAAAGGAAAAAAATAAAAAATATCTAACAGGTAACAAAATAGTAATGGACAGATAATGGCGACATAATCAACAAAATAAAATGCAAATATAAAATTAAAGGGGAAAAAGATATGTTAAGTAAAATGAGAGAATAACAAGAAAAAGAGTGGGTGGGAGGGAGTGAGGATAAAATGAAGAGAGCAAGAGGGTGAAGAGAATAGGAGAGCAAGATAAAAAAATATGTATAGGGTGGAGGAGAGCAAAATGAAAGATAAAATAAAGAAGAGAGATGAAATAGTGAAAAAAAAGACTAAGCATGAAGGAGGGAATTGAAAAAAAAAAAACTGAAAAGAAGAAAAATGTGTAAAATAACGGAAAGAAAAAAGTGAATGTTGAAAAAAAAAACTCATGTTAAAAGGTTTTCAAACAACAGCTGATAAAACCCAATATAAATTATGAATGTAGGGAAGGCAATCAAATTTTTAAATAAACATTAATGAAAAAAAATATCATTAAAATAAAAACAAAATTAAACACCAGAAAAAAAAAAAAAAAAAAGCCAGTTTAAAAACCTAACATTTAAGATGAAAAAAATAAATGCGAAAAGATAAAATTCTATTTGATGATAAAATCAGAAGGAAAAAAAAAAATGAATGAATGAACATAACATTAAATGCTTAAAAATCTTGTCAGATATTGATCCAGACATATAAACTGCTTTTTAATTTTTACCTGTAAGAAATACAAATTTCTTGTTGAAATTTATTTAGAGTAGAAGTGCGAATGTTTGGACAATTGAAAAAAAAAAAAAAAAAAAAAAAGTTATTTTTAATACCCCAATGTAATACTGAAGGCTCACTTGCCTAGCAAATTCAGCTTTGGAAGCCTCATAACAAATATCTTTTATAGACATTCTTTATTGAATTACAAAGAAAAATGTGAAGATTTCTTTGTGACATAAAAATTATGCAAGGTTTTAAGTGAAAAGAGCAAATATTTCTACAAAATTTATTAACCATTAACAAAATCATTCAGCTCAATTTGAACAATATCTGATTATAAAAAGTGGTGACCAAAATAAAACATAGGTGTGACATGTTATGGTAAGGAAAAAAAAAATAAAAAAATAAAAAAATAAAAAAAGGACATAACTTCAGGTTAGGAAGGTCATATTTTAATTTATTTAACAACTCAATGAAATAAGATATGATATCTTCAGTAGCATTTACTTTATTAAAATAACATTCAATTATAATAAATCAAATATGATTTAAAATTTTCAGATAAAACCACATCCCCATGTTTGGGAGAGCAGAGGCTTCTTGAATGAGCCAACCAAGAACTTTTTAGTATCCCGCAGTCTATTCAAGAGGTTAAAATATTAATCATTTTAAAATGAAAATACACTCATTTTTCTTTATCTCACCCACAACATTATGTTTTGACTATTTCCAACCCTAACAAAATAGATCTTGTCATTTTTATTCTATGTCTTCTAACAACTATATATATATATATATATATATATATATATATATAGAGAGACTGTGTGTGTGTGTGTGTGTGTGTGTGTGTGTGTGCGCATGTAACACAAGGACACCCCCCCACCCTTAATTTAATAGTAATAGGGTTAGTTTTTTCAATATTCTATCAGGAAACAAAATATATATTTTTTTAATAAAGTCTGTTTCATGCTTTAAAGAACAATGAATGAATGAATGACTTAACTGTATATTTTTACAGAGTCAGGAGAAAGCTTTTTATAAGCCAACAAAGTAGGAAAAGAGAGGAAAAATACAAAAAGGTACGAGTACAAGTGGTTTACCAATTAGATTTTTAAATAACAGTATATTTTAGAAAATGAATTAAATCCAACAGACTTTTAATTTATTTGTTCAAGCATTATTTTTTTTTTTAAATCGTATACTCATATTTGAGTAGATATTCTGTTTTTACTTATTAAAAGGTATATTTATTTATTTACATCTACTTCGAAAAATCTTCTTAGTAAAATGTGTGTCTTCTGACAGGATTCAAAACTGCATTTCCTAGGGAAAACTGTCATTAGATCTGAGGAGGTCCTGCATGGCTGAGTTAGTCTAAGACACTTTAGATCTAATGATGGTTTCCCCTTTGACAGGTTCAAATCCTGCCAGAGGATGCCTACTTTTCTAACAAGATTTCTCAAAATATTCAAAGCTGGTAGATGTAAAATAAATATACAGTTTAATAATAAAAACAGGGCATCTATTCAAATATGAGTACTCATTTAAAAAAAAAAAAAAAAAAAAAAAAAAATTAAAAAAAAATTAAAAATAAGATGTAAAGAATGTGCAAAAAGACATTACAAATACTTTTCCTGCTAGGCACTGTTTAGTAAAATAGAAAGACGTGTGTGTGTGTGTCCTCCACAAATTGTATGCACAGTTAATTTCAGTTAGATTTAAAACCTGAAAGCTAAGCTCTTTCCTACAAACCAAAGAATTCTGTGTTTATGTTTGAAGTTAGTTAAATGCTGAAATAGAAAAATAAAAAAACAAGACAGCAATCAAGGGTCAACCAAAATGTAAACTTCCCTGACAATGGCTTCAGTTAAGAATTTTCACTATAAAGAATAGACAAAAATCATTTAACAAATCTCTTTTAATCTGTAATATTTTTCATTAAAATAATTCATTATTTCAAAAGTAAAAAAAGTTAATAAATCAGAAAATTATATAATCTCATTTAATGAAACCTTCAAAAATAAATGCACAGTGCTTCACGATTTGGAATTTGGACCAGATTTTGTTACGGCAACTAGATAAACTAAAATAAAAATTAGAATTAAAGTTAAAAAAACAAAAGCTTGTGCATATCTCTGTTCATCACCTGAAAAATAGTGACTATGACATGAATTTGTGACAAGGAGCTAACATTATGGAGTGGGTATCCAGGTATATTCCATAGATTTCCATAGTTGTGTTAGGTGTGGCTGCAGAGGATTTAGTTAAGTCTAAAACATGTCCCTTACATCAAAAGGGGAGGGGTAAATCTGACAAGTGTTTTACCAATAGAGTATTTAATGGTCCAATCAAATGTTAATATAAGCAGTTTCCTATCCCCTGTGTATGATGGTGGCAGGGATGACTTACAAATTATCAACACCAAAGAAAATGGCAAAAGCATAAAGGGGTGTAAATGGTCTGCAACAAGATCTGTCAAGACAGACTTCAATTTTGCAAGCACTATTAGAGAACTCCAGCAGAACTGATCCCACATTAACAGCTTACAACAGCTTGTGCTAAGTCCTACAAACAGGCTGGATCTATAACTTTGGTCTCTGCCATACATGAACTGTACCACCTTTGTCCAAAATATCAAGAAAGGGTGATTTGCTTGAATAGATGACATAACATAACATCAGTCTTCCAGTTCAATGGAGATATTTTCTGGCCATGGTGAAATTATGTTAAATCCTGTCTGTGTTTCATGGATTTCATGGCCACATAACCTATTCCATAGTATGGTTCATTCCTTTCTACATTGGGTGGGGGTGGGGGGGACATCCAGTTTATTGGCAGGTTATTTTGAGGGTACTTCAGTTTATCTATACAAAGCCAGAGTTATAGTTAAAGTAATAACTTTATATACAATGAGAGAGAGAGAGAGCAAGAAAGGAAAGCAATCATTTTAACACCAGCAATGAAAGAGGGAGAAAAAAATGGACCGTGAACATCTTCATTAAATGCGTCCAGTTTTACCAGTGTCTCACAACAATATGTATACCAATTTTTTTTTTTGAGACATTTAAATTTTTAAAAAGTCATTAATAACTAAAGTACAACTGATAATATCTTGAGAAATCACATTTGTTACCAATCAGAATAAAAAAAAAAAAATTTTAAATACATTGTTACAGAATAAATAAAAAAGAAAAGTTATTTCGAGAAATCAAATGAAAAGGTCAAATATTAAAAAAAATGAATTTGCAAGTTTCAAAAGTTTAAACACAAAAATAGGTTTCATTTTATTTTCAATAAACAAATAAAACTACTTGTAATACACACAAATATGACTAAAATTAGTTCTTGAAAGGTTTTCGAACTAGATGTTTAATTAAACATGAAAATTCAACTTGGCATTTGCTAAATTTTAAGAAACAATATTTTGTGGGCTGTTTAAACACCTGCAATACTAAGAGAGATTTAATAAAGTTTTAAATAAACTAAATTGTATATCAACAATTAGACTTTATGGAACAACATTAAACAGAGCATCTAAACTTGCCATGTAAACTGGTTATGAAAACAGTGAATAAAAAGCAATAATCAAAGATCTATTTCATCATTAACATTGATACAGCCATAATTCTGTAGATGAACGAAAACATAAAAAAACATTTTATAAAATTCTTTTTTCAACATTATCGCCTTCTTTGTCAATGTACTTAATGCTGATTAATTATAGATCGAACATTATTCAGTGAAAATTTCTGATCAAAATATAGCTGATCATAATAAGTTATAGACTTATTGACCCATCCTTATCTAAAACTTACCGGTATCATAATTTCTACTCTCACCCCTAACCTTATTCACTCTCTCAAAACTACCTTTGCAAACAACCCCACACCACCCCAGAGCCATCCATGTTTTGGAAGTACAGAGCAGTTAAAATATTTTAAGGAAAGAATTTTCTCAACATAAAAATATTGCAACAGGTTTCTCTCAATTAATCTTTTTGAACACTGAATCCATTTGGGAAATAAAACCCATGCAAGAGAAAGAGCCAAATAGAGGGTGGGGGGGTAAGATGGGGAGGTGGGTCGAGAGAGTAAGATGGGGAGGAGAGAGGAAGCGAGAGATCCAAAGACAGATCCAAATAAAGAGAGAGAGATCCAAATAAAGAGAGAGAGATCCAAATAAAGAGAGAGAGAGAGATCCAAATAAAGAGAGAGAGATCCAAATAAAGAGAGAGAGATCCAAATAAAGAGAGAGAGATCCAAATAAATAGAGAGAGAGAGATCCAAATAAATAGAGAGAGAGAGATCCAAATAAATAGAGAGAGAGAGATCCAAATAAATAAAGGATGAAAGAAAGCCAGCCAAATAAATAAATGCTAGGGCAATGAGGTGAGAGAGAGAGAGAGAGAGAGAGAGAGAGACAGCCAAATAAATGAAAACTGACAAAGAAAGAAATAGAATCCCAAACTTTTGACAAAGTTGGAAATACATTTGCCATAGCCTCTACCAGTCAATATATTCCCATCGCATTCTGTGAACAGGGAAACCAAATACATAAGAATTAAAGCAGAGAAGAACACAAAATAGAAGAGGATAAATATTATTTGAAAAAAAAAAAAAAAAAAGATTATTTTCAGTAAAATTATTCAAAATATTTTCAAGTTTTCCATAAGTATACATGAGTTTATAAATAGATAAGCCACATTTTAAATCTTTAGTAATTTTTTTTTCTTTTTAATAACAATATCCAAGTTTCCCCCCCCCATATTCAAAATCTCAGAAAAAGAAAATAAGGTTTATTATTTCCTGGTGGAGTTATTTCAAGAAATGTGCGAAACGTCTAACAAAACACAAGAAATGTAGGCTAGCTCTACACATATTGAAAGCTCTCATATTGGTTTTTTTATCCCTAGCATCTCGCACAATCTACTTTACATAAATTTCCCAAATGCACAACATGCCTTGGTAGTTAAAACTATAAATAAAGCCACACAATTAAGCTTTGGGAGGTGTGTGTGTGTAAGAAAAGAGAGCAATCACCAAAGAGAAAATTAAAAACAAAAATATTTAAAATCAATTTCTAACTATCAAATCATAAACTGTAAATCCAGGTACTTATGGTCAATTAGTGATGGCAACAGGAAAAGTTTTTATTTAATCAGCAGGAAATCTGAGACAATGAAGTAGTCTCAGAGTAACATGAAAAAGAATTATCCAGGAAATACAAAAAGAATCAAAACCTCTTGTTTTCTTCAAATTGGACCAAATATGAAGCAAAAACTGCACAGGAGGTTGAAAAAAAAAAAAAAAAAAATGTCAAATAACTTGAATCTGGACATATATATTATGAATACTGGCCAGAAAAAATTATGTATAATGGTGAGTCTTATTTTGGGTCCACCACATCATCTCTTCTGTCTTTTGTACAGATGTACTTGTAGATGTGTATAGACAAGTACTACTTGTATCAAAGTAGCTTCCAGGCCAATGAAATTTCTTTTCATCATCATATTCAATTTCAACATGTGAAGTAAGGTAACAGTCCAAGAAATTAAGAAAAAGTATGGTTTTAAAAGAATAAAGTTATCCATCTTTTATTGATGAGTAAAATATCTGGAGTTCAATGAAAAAAAAGAATAAAAAAAATTAAGTCTAATGAAATGCTCAACAGAAGACAGAGCAAAAAAAAAAAAAAAAAAAAATATATATATATATATATATATATATATATATATTACAAGTGAACATCGAAATTTTGATATACTAGCTCAGGTTTAGGCCTAAATTTGCCACATAAATTAACCTCTCTCCGCACAAATAATAGTAAAGTAACATCACTCCCAAAAGACTCATCAAGTTCAGACTGGCCAAATAATAGACTGACAGACTCCATTAACAGAGATTCCTTTAGCCTTAAAGTATTGACTTTATATCCTTATGTATCGAGGGTTTTTACATGAAGATGTTGCAGTAAATCTATACACAAAGATTCAATTAAAATGCCCAGGGTTAGAACAGAGCCCCTTATGTTGTTACCAAATGCATTATTGACATTTGTGGATCATGACTGACAATAGATAGAGCAGCAAAAGAAGCTCAATTAATTCTAGGTTAGAGGACGACCCATTATATGTACCAATAATATTTATCAAATGCCTTTCCAGAGTATATCACTACACAAGGAACAACAGAATTTGAACTCATTTCAACAGTCCTACTTACAGAACCAGTAAAGCACCTTATGTGTATGTGGATATATAGTTATTTTCTTCTAAATTTTGCTTAGTGCAGCACAAGGTCATATAGAATAAAAGGAGGAAAAGAATAGGAAGACTGTGTTATCCCAATCTTTGATTCAAAGAAAAACAGACATAATAAAAGACAATTCCTAACAAGTGATAAAAAAAAAGGTAACAAAATAAATAAATTATGATTATATATATATATATATATATATATATATATACCCCCATGTGTAACAGCAAAATTGTCCATTTGTTAGATTAAGCTTTGAAGCATTGTATCTTAGAAATGATTAAAGAAATCTTACTGGAATTCTCCAATGTTTCAAGGTTTTTATAACACTACTGGACTGTATTTTGAGCAATAAGAATGTATAATTACTTTCTAAGTTTAACAGAAGTATTATGATGAAATTGATCATAAACAAAAATGACATGTTTATCATTCATTAATCAAAGCTAAGGATCTGAAGCTCACGGAGTATTGAAAGTGTTTTTATATATATATATATATATATATATATATAAATAAAATAAATAAAGATAAAAGACAATAGGAAAACTGAATTATTAACCAACGCATTTTGTCCAATATGGACTTTTTCAAGGCAAAAACGAAATCATTTTCCAACTTATTCAAGATGATCTTCGGCCTCTCTAACCTTGTAACTTTTTGTCCTGGATTAACAAGGTGCCTCAAAGATTCTACGTACGATTTCTTTTTCAAGTCTTTTTTCACTGCTCTTTGGACTGTCATAGCTGAATCTCCTCTACTATGTGACAAATATCATATGGATTGAGTTTGATCTTTACTAATTGATTTCTTTAACTCTAAGTTGAAATGATGATCCCTATTCCTGTTTTGTCTACTGTTCCCTCTTTTCAAACTTATTCACCGTTCTCTTGATGGTTCTTGAATGGACTTAAAGATAGAAGCCAGACTATGAACATATTGTCAACTGAAAATTGAAAGTTCTTGACAATTTTCAGTTGACAATATGAATACAATAGCATTTTCTAAATTATTCTAGTTGCTAAGGACATTTTGTTTGTTGTTAATAGTTACTTTGTTTTCAATAAATTCATTTCATTTTTGCCTTGAAAAAGTTCACATTGGACAAAACACGTCGGCTAATAATACTATTTTCCTATTGTCTTTTACTTTTATACATATATATATGGGACAACAAGAGATAATAAAATACACACAGGGAGAATGCTATCTAAAAGTGAACAAGATTAAAAATAAACTTGGGTCAGGAATTAAAAATAGGAAAAAAAAATGTCTTTCCTGAAACAAAGAAATTAAAACTCATTCCAGAAAGCAAAAGATAAAATGTCATTAGTTTGTTTAAAATTCTATGTCCGATTTGATCCTAAATAAACCAAAATCTGCTATTGCAGAATGGTCATGAAAGAACATCGAATAAAGAAAATGGCAGCAGCTTAATATCTCATTCCAAATGGCTTAGCCATATTAAAACATTTCCATAAATCATTCCATTCTAAGAATACCTTACAGAGTGGGAAAAAAAACCAAAAAAAAAAACAAATATTCAACAAGTTTAGATTAGAGATTAAATTCAAAACATTTCAAATGAAGCTGACTTAGGAAAGCTTTCATCCGAATGCTCTCCTAAGCTGAAGTGGCATGAAACAAAGTAGCAATTACCATTAATTTAGAGGCAAGCAGAGAATTGAGTGTTCCCAAACTCAAAAAATAAATAACTATCCCATTTTTACTATAACTGGCAATACTGTAATTATGGCAGAAAAGTATAATTTTAATTCTGAACCAGCACATGAAGAATGAGGGCAGGTCTGCAGGAGGTTTTCTGTATCTGCAAAAGTCTGAAAAATGTATGCAACAAAACAGTCAAGCCTAATGTCACCTTTGAAGCCTTCCACCTGAGATAACACAATTTAACCATTGACACAGAGACGCTTTATTTTTGTGGTCCTAGGAACACTTAAAGAAATTTTCCCATTGCTTTAGTAGGGGGACATTTTTTTTTCTTAAAAGTATAGTAGAAAGTGATTGTTTAAAAAGCAGAAGTAGAGGAGCTATATTTGACAAATTGAGTAAAGGAAGATACCAAACAGGTAATGAAGTTAAATTGATTTTCATTTTTTTTTTTTTTCTTTTTTTTTTAAAAATAGCAAAAGCGTTCAGAGTAACAAGGAGATACTAAATTCAAGTGCAAAAAAATAAATAAATAAAAAGGTTCTGGTGTTTAGTCATTGAAATGCTGATTTTGAGAAATGGGTTAGGCCAAGAACTTTTCAGCATCTAATTGTATAGGAAAATACCCATATTTCAAGTCAAAAACCCTTTCACTTTAATCAGTCCATAATAGTAAAAATACAGATACAGCCGTTTTTTACCCCACCACATCCATAATTTTCTTGGAATATGTAACTTACTAATAAGAACGAGTGTACTCCTCTACAAAATGGTATAACTCAATGGTAAAAGCAACAATCAACTATGAGGTAAAGGTTCCACCCCTTAGCAGGGCCCATGAACAAAAAGGCAAAGCAAGTTTCAAATTTACACTAGATGTGCTATAATTTGAGCTCAGAGTTAACTAATTCAAAATGAAAGGCATCAAAACAGTTCAACAGGTATTTAAAGATTTAGAGAGAGAGAGAAAATTAATACTTTTTTTTCTAAGTATTTTTTAATAAAATGCTGCCAATTTGGGGTTTTTAGAAGATTGATTTAAAATATATATAAAGGCATTCATTCACAATAACATATCTTTATATAAGAGTGTGGATAATTTGGTTTACTTTCCCGTGTGTGTATATATATATATATATATATATTAGTGGACAATGAGGTCAACACCGAGTGGCAACAGTCTGTTGTTGAACCCAATCTTCAGACTTTCATTTATATTTACACATGCCATATCCCCAATAGCAAGTACTTTTACCCACAAATATAGCATACCTTTAAAATATATATTAGTCAAATTGTTAATATTGATAATTTACAGAAGCTTCCTTTTTTCTTTTTAAGTATGTAAATTATTTTTCTGCAAATGTGTTTTACATTGTTGGTTGTGTCATTAAAATCTAATTGAAATGATTCAAAAAATATAATTGTACTTTTGAGTTACAGCTCTCTTATTATAAATTGTAGTTACCAAGAATTTAACTTTTGGTTTGCTAAGCACCTTAGATAAACAAACATGACTGTATGATTGGATTTATACTTGTGTGCATACACACATTTTTTATATATATATATATATATATATATATACACACACAAAAAGAATCATAATTCTTGGCTTATAGTTCAAAAGGAGTCTCTCACTCATCAATTCTGGTAAAGAATCCAACTTATTTAACCTGACATGACCAAGCTTAGAATTGAAAATTTTAAGTATCCAATATACTAAGACCATCTGTCTTATTGCCAGGCGAATTTCTGCAATTAATCTCCTTCACTGTGGTATAATAAATTTACCGACCATGAAGATACAGTTAAACTTTTCCCACATGTACTATCAACATCATATGCAATTTACTACGGAGATGGGTCTTGGATTATAACCATTTTTAAAGAGTTTTATAGCTTTATGATCCACTTTTAACATACAGGACAGAATTTTAAAATAAAATGAACTATCAAACAATTTTTGTATTTATTTCTGACATGTTACAAAGAATCTTCTTCATTTAGCTCCTGATTATTATTGTAGTTGTTATTACAATATTATCCAGTATTCTGTATGTTAGATCTGGTTATCATCTGGAGAGAGAGTTTGGAATATAAAGAATTTTATTTTTAAAAAATGGTTTGGAGTTGCAAACACTACCATGTAATGTTTATACAAAACAAAAGATAATATTTATAAAAAAAATGAAAAATAAATAAATGTAACTGATATATTAAACAATCCACACAAAATTGGAATAATTTTGTTTTTTAAAATGCAACATTTACCAAGATAATTCTTTAATTTAAATTTCAAAACAATCTTCAATTTCTGCAGTCAAACACGATATTCCCAGTGAGTTATGTGAAGCCAAGAGAATTCAGTTCTTTTGCCTATTTTGTCCTTTTGCCACTTATTACAACTGAACACATGCACTTTAAAACTGTAAGATCTTAAAAAAAAAAAAATGTAAGAAATAAAAAATCAAAAAAAAAAATCACATGCTGTATAAACAAAACCGAAAAAAGAAAATTTCTTTCCCTTTTAAAAAAAGATAAGGGAAGATTTTTTTTACTTTTTTTAAATGAGTGAATTCCAACAAGTGCACATGTGTCATGAGTGCATGCATGTACAATGTTTTCTGTATTTGCTTATCTAAAAATATACAAACTAGCATTAAAAAAAACTTCAGCAACTCTTCCATATATGAATAAATCTAATCAAATCTATGGAGGGATTTTTTTTTTTTCTAATCATTCATTTAATGAAACAAATTCAGTAAATTGATTCACTTATTTTAAAATATTCAGAAGCCATACAAAACTTCCCCAGTGGGATTTATTTTTTATTATTATAAAAAGAAAAGCCTAAAACTTGACAATTCAGATCTTCAACAAGTAAAAATATCAGAACAATGATTTCAATATTATTTCTAAAAGCAATGCTTTTAATTTGGGGTAACCATGTTTTTTTTTTTTTTTTTTTTATTTATGTTTGCAATTTTTATCAGACGATACAAACTGGAGTGTATAATTTTCTTAATATCTATGATAAATTTTGACATCTGTCAGAAAATGAATGGGTCCAGTTTAATGGGAGTGGGGTGCATTGATCAATAAAGAGACTAATATAGTTCTGCAGGCTGAAACTGAAACCTTAGGCAGAGTAGATAATGACAAATGAAATTTGATTAATTCAATTTGGAGAGAAAGAGATATAAATCAGAGAAATAGAGGATCCCAATTAATAATGATGATCATCATATCTCAGAGTCACTTTGAAATTTGCTAACTTTTAAAGTGTACCTAACTTAGTAGACAGGAACTCTGGGCTTCACAACCAATTCTTACTAAATGACAACATTAAATTAAACTAAATAAATTTAATAAAAAAAAAAAAAAAAAAAAAAAAAAAAAAATTACTAAAAGTCACACACATACATTCAAGAAAAAAAACAAAAAAAATAAATGGACCTCCCGGTGTTCATAACATCTTCCCTATATTGAATATTTACATCATCGATAGTAATACTGATTTGATTTAATGATTGAATCCACAGTTTGAATAATTTTTTTTTCCAAGACAGATTAAAAAAAAAAAATAGAGAGAGAGAGAGAGCAAGGTGGAGGGGCAAAAAAAAAAAAACAAAAAAAATTTAAAACTAACAACATTGTGCATGTGTGTTTTTAAAAAAAAAAAAATTTTAAAAATAAAATATGCAAAGCAACTGAGTAAGTTAGAGTTCCATTTTTAATAGCTACGAGGTTTGGGTTTCTAATCTTGTTGCTGGCTGACAAAAATGCAATGTCACCAATAAAGGCATTATTATTTTGTTTTTTTTTATCTAGATTAAAAAAAAAAAAAAAAAAAAAAAAAACCTCTGACACACGAGTTGGAAAAACACAAACTCTAGCTAGCTAGAAGTTTGTGTCACCCCGCTAACCCCCACCCACCAAAAAAATCGTAAATGAGAGACAAATGAGTTAAAGAAAGAAAGAAAGAAACAAACAAACAAACAAACAATGACAAAAGTGGGAGGATTTCCTATAAAAAAAATTATGAGAAATAGATAAACATGCTTGCAGGTAAGAAACAAAATTGATGTACAGAGATAAACAGACATAGGCAATGGATCATGTACGTACGACTATTCTGTTGCCTATACCTACAAACAATATACACACTAAAAAAATGTTTATTTAATAAATAAATAAAAGGCGGCGCAAGAAAGTGTTTTTTTTTCTTTTTTGTTATGATAGAAGGGGTAAGTCGTTTGATCCAAGAAGAAAGCCATCAAGAGGAGGAGGAGGAGGAGGATGTGTCTTACCTGAAGACGGCGTACTTTCCCCGGGTGGAGTTCGCTTGCACAATGTGCAGCGAGCAATGAACCTTTAGAAGCTGGTTTCCTTCACAATATTATATATACACATATCAATGTTATGCGAATCTACAAACAGATGTAGAAGTCGACAACGGCGGCGGTGGACAGAGTAAGCCACATGCCGACCGTGAGGACCGTGTGTGTGTGTGTGTGTGTGTGTGTGATGTGTAGCAGTTGTAGCTACAGCAGCAGCAGCTGCAACAACCGCCACCGTGCGCGGCTACACTGCTCCGTGGCAGTCAGGCAGAGATGAGAATAAGACACAGCCTTCATACGAAGCGTCTATCCCTCGCCCAATGGACAGCTACACTAACTCAATTGTATAATCGTGTTCTGATCCTTGGAAGAATGCATCCAAAGTTATTGATTTCTGCTACAAACTGGCATTCCCAGTATGCTTTTCGCAATGTAGAGCACACCCAGGCGTGTGTGTGCGTGTGTAAAAGCCCACGAGAGATCAGGACCCAGTAGTGTCTGTCCAAAGAGTTCAGATCCATAGCATAGGTAGGTAGGTAGGTATCTTGTAAAAACGAGTAGCAGGATGAATGAAAATTATCAGAGGGAAGTGAAAAGAACAAATTAAACCCAAAGGGGATGAAATCAATTTAGTTTAAAGCTGAAAACAAGTTGACTCCAAGTTACTAGAATGCTTAGTATCAAAAAGTTAGTGATCCATACACATTATTAACCTGACTACAATAACAAAAAAAAAAAAAAAAAAAAGCACCTTTCAAAAGAAAAAAAAATTGCTCAGAATTTTTCATAATTTTTAAAAAATACACAGATTTCAATAAAATTTAAGTCTTGAGCAAAATATATATAGGCAGTATGTTTTCATTAAGGTATGTCGCATTAAATAATTTAGACAAGTTTAGTCTACTATTAAAAATAAGTAGACAGAACTTATCTAAATTAATCACACACACACATATATATATATATATATATATATATATACACACACACACTAAATCTCCCGTTGAAGCCTGAAGAGCGGGAGCGAAACCCGGTTGCTTCACCCCTTTTTTTTTTTTTTTTTTTTTTAATATATGTCTCGTAATATTAAATTTTTACTTACTTTTCATATATATATATATATATATATATATATATATATATATATATATATATATATATATGGGAAGTTCAAAAGTAATTCCTTCTATTTCCACAGAAACTACAAAAATATACAAGGACTAAAGGAGTATTAGCCTCAAATAGAAGTTTTCAGCTACATCCCACAGACAGTGGCTGACATTATTTGCCGGTGAGGAACAAAAATAAACACAGTCGGCTGTGCAAAGGCACACAAACTGGAACATGTGTTATACACTTCAGTGTTATTTCAGGTAAAACATTACCCACCACCTAACTGTGCTCACATACATATTTTGATCGCTATAAACTCTCCTCAGCTATCTGTGGATGTCAAAGACTGCTTTTCTTTCAACATGAAGAAAATCGATGATATGCTTTTGTTTTGTGTCAGATGCCATTTTACCAGACTGTTATGCTATCTGTACTAAGGGGTGGAGAATAGGTTACTGGTGTGAAAATCCACCCCCTACTGCCAAACCAACAACATCCTAAAAGTGTGAGGCTACAAAACAGAAGGCATTACCTCCAGGGCAACCATCATAGATACAAATAATCAGCCAGACTTTTACATAATTTTGGCAAGTGCATCAAGGTGCCTACACTGGTGCTAGAAAATTTCTCAAGCCAACTCACTTCCAAAAAATCTAATGAAATGACTAAACATCAGATTGTTTATTTTATTTAATCTGTTCTTGGTAGGACTGAAAACTTATCACTCTTGTGTGTACATTCCCAGACAGAAATAAAATAACTGAATTGTGAAGTAGAACAGTCAAGTTCTATGTGAATACAGGTTAAAACAAATCCATGTCAGGTACTTCAACATTTTAAAAACTTCTAATAATAAATAAATGGTGTGTCTATGAAAAAATTAATATGCAAAAATTTGCCTTTCTCCCTGCTGGGCATTGATAGTCTAGGGGTTAGAATCTCTGGCTGATGCCAAACCAGTCGTGTTTTGTCCCGGCTTGAAGTGATCGGATGTCTAGCCAAACAGTGTATCTGTGGATGACGAGATATATCTCAAAATGTCTCTGTGGAACCAAAAAGTAAAAAGGTACAAGCAGAACTGAAAGACTCATACTGTACGGAAATTCGGTAGAAAATTGACAATTTTTATTTTTGTAAGAGTTTCTCGTATTCTGTACATGTTTTCTGTTACTAACGTGCTTTGAAAGTTATCCCATTTTTTTTTCAGCATAATCTAGTTGTCTGTCAGAAAGATGTGTTTATTACTCAGAAGAATCCGAGAATTTACTAGATTTTATGATCAAATTTCTTACATTTTTTTTCAGCACAAAGAAAAATTGGTTTTCTCCTCGCCCCTTGAATACATTAAATTACAAGACTGGTTTTTAAATGAGTTCAAATTTATTGCCTTTTTAATGGTGAGATTCTCCTCTGAGGTCAGTTAAATTGTTGTTGAGGCAAAGAGAAGAGAAAATCTCAAAATTGTAGTTGGTGTATAGTCTTTTTCATTCTCGTTTTCAAAATTTATATAAATCCCTCTGACACAACACCTGAGAAACTAGTTCTTCCAATTAACTTTTTTTTTTCCACCTCATTTTATCATTAGTTAATAGGTTTGCCTACCATCCAGTTCACACTCCTTCCCAGTCCTTTGAACAACAGTAGAAGTTTATCCCATGTTTCCTGTTTAGGAATTTGTTCCTTCTAAAGTCTGTGTCAACTTTAACATCTCCACCTAAAACTTTGAACCTTTATTTACTATTTACTTACCTTTTTTTCTTTTTTTTCATCAATAGGTGTAGACAAGTATACCTATCATTCAGTTCACACACCTCCACAGTCTTCTGAACTGCTTAGGGTTGGGTTTTCAGTTCCCTCTAAAGTCTTTCGCGTCTCTTTCACTTCTGGTGGCCTCTTGCATGCTGGTGGCATTATCACCTTGCTTGGGGTGGTACCTCTTAATCTGTAACCCTCTACCTCGAGTGGTTCTTGAGCCTTGTACAGGGTAAACATCATTGTAAATGTGTATGTGTATGTATATATATATATATATATATAAAACCACATTTTCCTCAATTCTGCTCTGATACTATACTATGGCTCAATCCAACTTAATTTTAGAATAGATGCTTAGAACTAAATTCACCTTCTCTCCCTATGTAATTAATCCCATTGACTATGACCACCAAGAACAGTGCCTGTATCCTTCTCCTTTGGTTTCAGTCACACACACACTTTTTGCTGGCTTTGAACCTCTAGTTCAATAACTTTCAAAAATGCACACACTGATGGTCAACTCACTGAAAACTCACTGAAAAGGGAAACAGTAGTTAATAAGATTAGAAAAAAAAAAAAAAAAATAAAAAAAGCTCAAAAAAAAAAAAAAAAAAAAAAATAAAAAAAAAAAAAAAAAAAAAAAAAAAAAAAAAAAAAAAAAATAAAAATAAATTTTTTAAAAAAAATTAAAAAAAATAAAATTGGGCTCAATTAGACACTGTATTCCTAATATCCAAAATGACAAAAATATTTATACATTATGACATTACTATTGGATCACTGTCTCTCACAACTCCAGGCACATTGTTTAATATGCCCACAGACAGTGTGCAACTGTTGGTAAGCAGTAACTCAGCATGAAAATGACATTGGTATTAAATAAAATGAAAAGAAAAAAAAAAAAACATTAAAAAGATATACACATATACTATTTAACGCAGAGCCAAAGACTGGATTAACGAATGATGGTATTTAACCACATCAATCAGCATGTGGTAGGTATTAGCAAAACTCCCAGAAGGGGAGAGAATCTATTTCAGCTGAAAGTAAGCAAGCATCTACTTTATTATAAGGGAAAAGAAAACAAGTTTAGTGGGTGAAGAATTTTAGTCAATAATGACACTGCCAGCAATGAAGAAAATTTCGATAGTAAGCAGATTACACAAAACTCGAAAAGGTAGTCTAAAAATAATCCAGGAATTATATGCACCAACTTCGAAAGTTCAAAAAGGGAAAATCAAGGGTTTTACAATGATAACAGAAACTTTGTAAACTGAGAAAACAAATTACACAATTTTGATGAATGACTTCAGTGCTAAAAGAAGAAAAGAGGCAGGATCTAGTGTTAAAAAAAAAAAAAAAAAAAAGGCAAAAATGCTACTTAACTTTTCAGACTAAAAAGGACAATTTATGAATCACTTTTTTTTTTTCTAAAGCAAAGAGTTCACAAATGGACTTGGAAAATGCCCAACACAGAAAATGAAATTATCTTTATAATTGCTGACAAAGCCAGTATCTTAAAGAAGTACCCGTGATAAACAAAAATTATATAGGAAGCATTCATAGAATGGTAGCTTACAGAGTAAAATCTGACTTTTTATTTGAGAGAAACTGTGGCAATGATGGAGAAAAAGAATCTGTGTTCTCTGCACTATTTATCAAAAAAAAAAAAAAAAAAAATCAAAATCAGGTGTATTTTAGTAAAGCCTCAGAATATGGTAATTTTTGTGCTTGCCCCAAAATCTTGACCAATCACATCCTCTCCTACTCCAATAAAAACTACTGTAGATGACTACAGGATTCTTGGTCCTTAGTGGATGAAGAATGTAGTTGGGCATTGTGGATACAGACTTTTGACCCCTTTTGATTTACACCCTCCTGGCATTATTGACTTTGGACTTGCAAAATTGATTTATGACCACAGATTATTAAATATTTTACCACCCCTACTTCTATTTTATTACAGAAACAATAATTCTCTAAAAAACATATCGCAAAAAAAAACAAAAAAAAAAACAAATGTAAGAAAGAACATAAGTGAATTTCAGATGGAAATCAAGATCAGATTCCATGTTGTGTGGAAGTTCTGAAACAGAAAAGTTGATAGCTATAAGAGGAATAACAAAGGGAGATAACTCAGAGAGAACACTAGCACTACCAAAGAGAAATAGGGTTTTAAATCCTAAAAATGATAGAATGGAAAATTGAACTAATCAGCAAAAAATGATACATAATATTAGAATGAGTAGAATTAGTTATAGTTCTCAGGAAATGGAAGAATTTCAAACAGGCTTGATCTGCAATCCATACAGATAAACAGAAATTGTTTGCATTGAGAAAAACAGGGAAGATACCAAATGTATAATCAAGATGTTAATGATAACCAAAGAGTACTGTGCAAACCTGTATGTTTCTAATATAAAGATACTGTCATGTCATAGAAGTGGTGTTCCTAGGGTAACAGATGATGAAATAAGGTTTGCAGTTCAAAAGCATGAAACGTGGAACCAAGGGAAGATGGCATAGTAACAGATCTTTTGAAAGATGGAGACGAATTCCATATAAGGATTAGCATAGCTTTTTTTACCCTGTGCATATAGAAATGAAAAGTACGTAAAATTTCAGTCTAGAAATAGTAGTTCTACTTTACTATAAAAAGGGGAGATAAATATTTTATCAAATCACCAACAGACATAAAAAATTTTTTTTCAAAAGTCCTAGCAAACTAATAATTATCAGAGATGAAAATCAGCAACATTAACAGGCAAATTTTAAGAGTGGTTACTCAACAACAAGTGACCAACTAAATATAAGAAACCAGTTTCTTAAGAACTGGTTGATAATGAAAAGACATTTGACTGTAGAACATTCTGAAGACCAAGTTTCCCTTAATTACATAACAGTTATGAACAATATGCACAATAAAAGAGGAAAATGCTAACAAGACAGAGCAGAGTTTGAGAAAGGTCTTTATCCTGAAAAAAATGAGTAAGGAGTTGGTTATAATTATTATACAAAAGGATATCCTGAAGCATTCTGAGCTTGACCAGTGGTGGGGGGGGAGGTGCACTTGACAGTTTATGGGTTTCATAAATACCTTATTTTTATTGTCATTCTTCTTGTGAGGTCATCTTTGAGGTTAGCAAAACATGCAAGTCTGTCAAAATGGGGCAAT
>CAHIKZ030001335.1:5585000-5595000 GCA_903632075.3 Acanthosepion pharaonis
AACAATTTTTTCTTTCTTTCTTTCTGTCCAAAATTCTCATCTGTACAGAACAAAATAGCATTAAGAATTATCAGGAATTTTTTTTAGGTAAATATGAACCAAATCAGAGAGAATATTCTGAAAAGTGAAATATTTAAATGAATGCCCGGGAAAACAGAGACTAAACAGTGTAATGTTAGCATTTCAATGACTAAAAAGAATATCATAGCCACAAAAAAAAAAAAAGAAAAAATCAATCACTCTATAATGAAGATAATTAGGAGCTCGTTAGACAATTCACATGTCATTAAGTTATCAAAAACGATTCTTAATAAAATTTGGCACTATATAAACACACACAAGAGTGTGTGTGTGTGTGTATATATATATATATATATATATATATATATATATGTGTGTGTGTGTGTGTATGTGTATATATTTAGGCAGCATAGCTACATTCAAATATGTTTCATTGAATAATATAGACATTATGTCTATTTTTATACTGATCCTTTCCAGTTCTCTTAATAAGTTGCTTGATGAAATTCATCAAGGATAGGCACTGAAGTTTTTTTTTCCTACACATGTACTTCCATGTTTTATAAAATATTCCATAGCTATAACAAATAAATTTAAATTAATTATAACAGAGTGCATTCACAAATGTTTTAAAAAAAAAACATCATCACAATGAAATGCAAATTTTTATCAGTCATAAGTTTGTTTTTGTTAATTCACCGCTGAGGATGATCTTGGAGGAGATTAGAAGTACTTGGGTAAAAACTATGGCACCTTCCTTGATGAATTTCATCTTAACATCAAGAAACTGATTAGAGAACTGGAAAAGATCGTAAAAATAAATAGACATAATATATTTATATTATTCAATATATATATATATATATATATATATATATATATATATATGCAAAATTGTCCAATTGTTAGATTAAGCTTTGAACCATTGTATCTTACAAATGATTAAAGATATCTTACTGGAATTCTCCAAGGTTTTTATAACAATATTGGACTCTACTTAGAGCTAATTACATACTTATTGTTCAAAGATGAAATGATGATCCCTCTTCTTGTTATGACATCCTAATCTAATTTTCCTCTCTACTGTTCCCTCTTTTTTTAAACTTATTCACTGTTCTCTTGATGGTTCTGAAATGGACTTTGAAGATGGAGAAACCAGAGTAGGAATGTTGGTACCATTACTGAAGGCCTGGATGATCTTTTTCCTCTCACCATTGCTCAGATGGAAAGACATAGTGGGTGTTAACACAAAATGGCTTTAACCTGTTCTCTTTCTAGCTGAATAGCTAATGGTTTTTCAGTGATTCTTATGACAAATGATGTCAAGATGGCTAAACATCTTATCTGGAAGTCTGGAAAAAAAAAACTCAGTTTAGCGTGTTTTTTTTCTTTTTAGATATTAAACATTTTGTGGGATGGACAATTATCCTATGCTGCTACACCTGGTGTGTGTGTGTGTGTGTGTGTATATATATATATATATATATATATATATATATATAAATAAAGAGTGCTCATTATCAGCGAGAGCATTCATAGATATAAACAGTGTGGGCATAGAAATGAACACTGCATAGTGACTACCAATTATACGCATCAGTGGTCTGAAGATTGCATTGAAGCATGAAAGATTGTTGGTTGATTGTTTGGGTTTTATGGCATATCAATATTAAATATATATACTTTGTAAACATAATTTGAGGATAACATCCTTAAACCACAGCTTGTTCTTACTCAAATAAATGGTTTCAAATGTTTCTATCTGGTATGAGTTAGTTATTTATATTAAATAAACTAATTCATTTGCATAGCCAATTGATGTACCTTTTCACTACCAGTTGTATTTACAGTGAAAAAAGACCCAATGTAGTATTAATAAATATGTATTGTTTGAAATTAATGGAGGTTGTTTCTTTTAAGAAGGTTTCTTGTAGGCAAACTATTTTGGGGTTATGGTTGGTCAGAAGTTGTTGAAGTTTCTCATAATTAGCCCGGATTCCTTTGCAATTCCACTGTAGGAATGCATTATTTTGTAATTTCATTATTTGATGTGTAATTTGTCTGAATTGCTCTTTTTTGACTCGTTTTTAGTGCTCGGTTCATCGGTTTCCATCCTTTCCAAAATACCAAACCTATTTCCCGTGTCAATCTTTGAAGTTGATTGTTCTGTAGGTTGACTTGTTAGATTTGAAAACTTTAGACGTTCCCATGAGGAAGATGGGGTATGGTCTCTCTTGGGTTGTGATGGACGTTCTTCTTTGTCCTTGTTTGATTCGAGGTTTTGTATATTATTTTTCCCATTGTTATTGATTTTAGAAGTTGAAAGACAAATCAATGATCATTGCAGGTTTTGTCTTTTGGTAAGAGTGGTCTGTGATGTTTTTTTGGTTATTTCTTTTTCATTCTTTATTTTGTCATGGGTTTTATTAATCTGAGCTGGAACTTCCATTTGGAATGCTTGTTGAGTACTATTGGCGGGTTCCTTCTTTAGCTCTGCCTGGAATTTTGTCCACTCGCTTGGATCTAAATTTATGAGTTTTTCGATTAGGGTTCTATATTTGTTATCTTCATTGGATGTTTCAGCTCTCCGTGTAACAGAGGCATAGCTAGTCTCACCCATATAAACCTCTATAATTTTTCTGACCTCCAAGAAAGACACATTTCTCTTATGCTTTACCTCAATGATTTCTTTTTCTTTCCTGTAGACGTTACAAGATCTTGCGTATGCCGGATGATCCTGTTGACAATTTGGACATTTTAGTGGTTTCAAGCATTCCTCCTCTTTATGATTTGGTTCTTTTTCTCCACATTTGGCACATGTCTGTCGTCCTCTGCAAGCGTCCCTGTGGTGTCCAAATTTCTGACATTTGAAGCACCTCAAGGGAGCTGGGACGTACTATTCGACTCTCTCCAGACAATAGCCTATTTTGACTGCTTTAGAGGTTTGGGGCGGGTTAAAAGTCAATATGTAGGTGTTAGTTTCGACTTTTTCATCACCCTTTCTTATAGTCACTCTTCTCATATTTATCACTCCCTGTTTTCCCAGGGCATCTCTTATCTCATCTTCTGAGGCTAAAGCCAACTCCCGACTTCTGATGACACCTTTGGAAGTGTTAAGTCTCATGTGGATAAGTTTTACATTTGGAGTTATGAAATCTTTTCCTTTTTAGGTTTTCTGCTTGTCTCCTGTTATCAACCTCAACAAGCAAATTTCCATTTCTCAATTTTTTAACATTTTTGGTGTTGCTCATGCAGAGATAATTTTTTCAATTAAAAATGGAGAAAATTTAGCAAGACAGACCTCTCCCAGGGATTCAATGATAATGAATCTGGGAAAGTCTGCTGTTTCACACTCAGAGTCTGATTCGTATAAATTTCTTTGTTTTTTTTTTTTTTATTTAAGGATGCCATGTTTGGGTTTTTATTTTCACTGGCCCTGTGCTCCACCACCCACCATGGAGTCCAACTTGAGAAGGGAATGAACCAAGGGGGTAACCTATTTGCCTTGGTTGAGACAGGGATACACGACCAGTATACTCATATTAAGAGCAAGTCTTGAACCTCTGCAAAATTTTGGTTATAAAGCCCTTCAATTTAACAGTGGTGAAAAAGTCTTTTGCTCTCAACACAGTTGACCCTCATCCCCCGCCTTCTAGCACACATAAGACAAAGGGTTGTGAAATGTTCTACTAATATAGATTCAATAATACTATTGGGAGAAAAAGAAATATATATGAGCTAGGGCATGTCGGGACCAGCCGATTGATCGGATTGGGCCTCTCCAACCACCCGTCTAGCCCAGGTAAGGGCCAAAGTGGTGTATTGTAAGAACATGACTTCTTTGCACCTTCTCAAACACCAGGATCCCATCCCCAGGCATTATGGGTTGCCACCCACGGCCAACAGGTGGCCCCCTTGGGGGACTTTTACCCCCTGCAGAGGTGCAGTCGGCGTATTCTGAAGCCCTGCCGACAGAGCTGGAAGTATGAAAGAGTCACCAGTGTTGATTTCTAATGTCCACATGGTGTGTAAGTATGTATGTGACTGAATGGTTAGAACATTACCAATAAGAATCAGATTTGAACCTCACCATAGAAGATTTGTCAAGGCCATTTCTTGATAATATCGGCCTGGAGATGACACTCTCAGTAGGTGGCATGTTTAGAACCAAACCATGGATCAATGCATGCCGTGTGGTGATGGTTATACTATAACAATGTTATTATGACTGAGTGTTTAAGCAACTGTTCTCTCCCAGAAATTAAGGTCTGCTAAGTACAGTTGCCATATAATCCACAGGATGGCTGCGTGGGTGTTGGCTTATACAAAATGTGCCTGACCAGCCAGGTTACTCAGGTAAGTGTCACCAGTATACAGTTGCCATTGACAAAAAAGGCTAAATATATATCATACACACATAAGAGGGGTGCTGAAAAAAAATCTCTGCCTGACAAAGGGATTCCAAAAAAAAAAAAATCCTCATACTTGGTTTGATTCTGATAAGCAGATCTTTACAAGAGCTCTTCAGCACCACACCATATATATATATATATATATATATATATATATATATATATATATATATATATATTTCATTCATTAAAGACAACAGACAAGGTATTGTGATTAAGCTTTTTATTTTTCTTGTATTCAAACAAGTGTTTTCTTTTCAGGACACAGAGTATGTAGAAACTGTCCAGATGTTCTGTAATTCCAAGCGCTTTCAGCTATACTTTTAGTCATCATCAAGGATGATTTTATTTTTGCTTTTTAATTGCGTGTATGGGTTGTGTACATGTTTCTAGAGTTATAGGGGATGTTTTATTTTCTGAACACTGTCAGCACATTGTGGCCATGTTCATAGTTAATATTTTCTTTTTCATTATTAAGACCATTTTTTTTTTACTTACATGTGGATGAGGTTATTATGTTTGTATTTTCTACTGGTATGTTTCAGATGGAGTCTGGTAAATTTGTGTGCGTGTTTAAATGGATTCTAATAGAGCTCTGGTCATATAGGTGTATTGTAAGGCGTTTGGATAACTCTGAAAACAATGTGCTGTGTTCAGAAAATAAAACATCCTTCTAACTCAAGAAACAAACAACACATACACCCAATTAAAAAGTAAAAAAAAATCACTGGCTAAAAGTATAGCAGAAAGCACTCAGAATTACAGAACATTTGGACAGTTTCTACACACTCAGTGTTCAGAAAAGAAAACACTTGTTTGAACACAAGAAAAATTAAAAGTTTAATGACAGTACCTTGTCTGTAGTCTTTAATGGAACATGTATAAAAGAGTGATTGCTGCCTAAATACACTATATATATATATATATATATATATATATATATATATATATTAGTGAGAGAGATATACACATACATGTATATACACATGCACATATCCATGAGTGTATTTCTTTATAAAACATTTATTACAGGTCAAATTCACAACACTAGTAAACTGATCTGCCATATACAAGCATGCTAATCACCACACTATTTGTATGTATGCATGTGTGCACATTGTTTAAAATAAACGGAGTGTCTACTCAAGTATGAGTATCTACAAAAAATAACTTTTAATGTAATGAAAATGTTGGTTTAATATAAGAGCAGTTATGAACTTCAGGTAATCTAAACAAGATAGATGTGCTTAAAGGAAGTATACAGCCTTGTTTAATCACAAGGCTCTTTAAAGCATATCAGATCTAATGCTGATTTCTCCTGAAAAGGAGTGTGCAGATTCAAATCCTGCTGGAGGAGACATTTTTCATTAAGATTTCTTGAATATTTATACTGGTAGAAGAACTAAAATACTGTTAAAAATAAACTGAGCAGGTACTCTTTGACTCCACCTCTACCACACGTGACATCTGTCCTTTTTTACGGCAGATAAAGTTGGATGATTTCCTCAAACATGAAGAAGAGACTCGAGGCGACGGAGATATGGTTCTACAGAGGGATGCTAAGGATATCATGGACCGAGTGTGTGAGCAATGATGAGGTCTTAGAGAGGATACAAACAAGGAGGAGACTTACACTTAACATCAGGAAGAGGCAGCTGAAGTTTCTGGTACACATGAGGAAAGAGGGCCTGGAGAATCTGATACTCACGGATCGAAGAGCGTGACATACCTGGCGAACTTGAGCAGGTGGATGACAGAACGTGGTCTGGGGGAGGAAGCTGCAAGGGATAGAAAGAGGTGGAGAGCCATGATCCCCTGAGAGGATGTGGCACATAAAAAGAAAAGAGTATATACTCAGGAGGCATGGTGGAGTAATGGATAGCAACTTGGATTGTGAAATTGGAGAGCCAGGTTCGAATTCCAGTCAGATCCATTCCATTAATTTAGGTGCTAATACCCTTGGGAAAGGTATGAATCCTCTTCTCCCCCCAACTATGGGCAAATAGCTGGATAGACCAGGTTCTATAGCGTTGGATGGCAACTGGTCTACTACAAAAAGAAATGGCAACCTATTGCAGGAAAAAAATCTGCCCAGTCATGATCGCCTAAGCATGTATCACATATGACAGAACTGACTAACTGAGCATATACTCAAATATGGGTATCTACTAAAAATAAAATTTCAAGTGATGAAATTGTGTATTTGGGCAGCAATCCATCTTTTATACATGTTTCATTAAATGATGACAGACAAGGTACTGCAGTTACGATTTTATTTAAATTTTCTTGTGTATGCATAAGTGTCTTCTCTTCTGGACATAAAGTGTTTAAAAGTTGTCAGAATATCCTTCATATCCAAGAGCTTCTGGCTATTCTTTTAGCCATTTAGCCAACTATGAACACAGCCACCATGTGCTGACTGTGTTTGGAAAATAAAACATTCCTATAACTCTAGATATATAGAATAACCAAAAGCACTTGGATATGCAGAACATTTGGGTAATTTTTACACACTCAATATCTAGAAAAAAAACAAAAAAAAAAAAACACTTATACAAACACAAGAAAAATTAAATAAAAAGTTTAATCACAGTACATTGTCAGTTGTCTTCAATGAAACATTATATGTATGTGCATGAGAGAGAGAGAGAGAGTGAGAATGACAGACATAGTATACACACAATTTACATGAATTAAGTAGACTCGTATTATTCATAGTTTTTGTTTTGTGAACACAGAATTTCAGATGGTCCTTTCTCTCGCCATACACAGGTGCAAGTAACATCTGGAAAATAGTTAAATCAAATAAAAAGACTTATTTAAAATGGATGCCACACAGCTAAAAGGAATTGTGCAGAGGGGGACTAGCTCAAATGTTACATTCTAAAATAAAAACAGACTGAATTAAAAAGTCTGCTTAATCTATGAAAGTCAACCATGTGAAAAAAAAAAAAAAAAAGTTTTTTTCACTCATCTTCAGCATTGATGAAAATCTCATTTTAGATTTTATCAAATAGAAATGGAACTTTTATCAAGACAACAGACAATTTAAAAATTTACAACAATGTCCCTGGTTTGTTTTCAAAGAAATACTGATAATTAGCACATTCTAATTAATCCAGTACTATATAAATGTGCAGTATTTACATTAGTCGGACTATTGTCCTCATCTTTGTTGCCATATTTATTAGTTTTATTTATTAGTTTGGCCGTTATGCGCTCCGGTGGTTGGAATTTCGAACTGCAGTTGAAATTCCAACCCCTGAAGAAGGCCGGGCGCACAACGGCCGAAACGTTGTGACAAATATGGTGACAAAGATGAGGACAATAGTCCGACTAATGTAAATACTGTACATAATACCTCATCTCAGAAATATAGACAGACTCTATATAAATGTGGTATGCAAGTAAATTATATAATTTACTTTTAAAAATTTAATTTGCTGGAGGATGGTGGGATTAAAATCTTTATTTGATTAAGTTTGAAATAAGATCCACTAAGATATGGTTTGCTACAATTTTTTTATGTGCCATGTCTCCTCTTCAGGACATTGGCAATAATTGACAAAATTAAAGAGAATGTGATGAGGAAACTGATGGCGATCCTAAAACTAAACATCGCTAACTATTTTGAAAAGTTGTAGTGATGTTGCAATAAACAGGTGAGGTTGCAAGGAGCATACTTTGAAATGGACTGAGAGAGCACTGCTAAGTTAAGCCACCTTTTTCTTCATTGGTGTTAAATGACTGAATCCTTTCCAAACTAACAGTGTGAGTCTGTGTGTGTGTGCATGCACATATGAGAAGAAGTGCCCATACTCAAAGCATATATATATATACATATGATAGAGTTTTGCCTGTATGCGTATTTATGCATATAACACTCACAACACATCTATATTGGAGTAATGATGATTGAATTTAATCATCTAAAATTGAACATCAAGCCAATCTTTGATAATAAAAGAAAAAAGTGACAAGACTGGAATTATTTTCAAACAAAGCCATAATACTGGCCAATGAAAACTTCAAACTTTATCTTTTTCCCATTAGCTTAAATTAGGCTGTTTGCAGCCATTTGCAGTCAATACAATTGACTATAATTGAAATTAGTGCCCGCTTAAAGCTGCAGAAGTTAAAAATATTTGTGGTTGTAAGGCTTGAACGTAACTGGCAGGCAAAAAGCTAAAAATGTTCCTTTTAACATTTTTGTTTGTCTATTTCTTGGGAAGTAAAGAAAATGTCTAGTCCCCAAAGAATTCACAGCTGCAAGAATTCAAAACACAAGCCTGTAAATGTTTTTCGGACTGAAATAAAAGTGAGAAAGAACATTTAATTTAGGGGAAAGGACATCTACCCATCATCGAACAAGTTATCAATAAAAAGATCAAAAACTAGAGACACTCTGACAAATGGAAAACACAAAGGCTTTACAAGATTTACAAGTTATAGAGCAGGGTTTCTCAATTCCCCACACCTCTAGGAAATGTTTCCTTGGTTTTCACATACCCTGAGGAGAGAGAGGAAAAAAAAAAAAAAAAAGGTAGTGGAAATTAACACCACACTTTAAGTCTAAATTATAAATTTTTGAACCACATCCATTATTGTAGCTGAACAAATTGAAGTTCAATGAGCTTTTAACTCAGCACAAATGCAACTATCAAGTTAGCAAGACATATATATATATATATATATATATATATATATATATATATATAAAGTAAAATGAATGCCAAATATGAATGTAAAATTCAATGACTACTTTACTCCTTGTTTGTGATTTTGATCAAAATGTGGAACCTTCCTGCTAACTGTGGATTCAGGCAATTTTTAAATTTTGTCTTAATTGACAAAAGAGAACTAAATCAAAACTCATTCAAGTCGGCAGTTGCAAATGGAATGAGGACACCGAGTGCGTTTTCCCACCAAGTCCTGGGAACATATCCAGTGCTGTGCACCAAAACTTCTCCAAAGTCTTGCTTTCTAATTGCATTTCAAGAGTTCAATCTGTTTGCAAATCAATAAGATCTTCTTGACAGACTGGAATCTGGCTGAGTGATAAATCACCACAAAGACACAAGCTACACCACATGAAATTCCATCTCACATGCATCAAGGTGCAAGCACCCAAGGTTGGGAACCCATTGTTATAATGAAAGACAAAAGAAAAAAAAAATGTTTGTATGCACATATATGAGTGATGATATCCTAAAACCCCTTCCACTGCTCCAGAGCTATGGAAATTATGTAGGTTTAGACATTTTGATAGTTGCTTATATCATATATGCAAGGGACAGCCATATGCGGCTCATGGAAACATGTTGGCTGAACTCCTTTTTTTCATCACAGTCAATATAAAAAAAAAAAAAAAAAAAAAAAAAAAAAAGGTAAATAAAAGAAATTTCATGCTTTATAATTATTTATTGCATATGAATTGAGAACTCATTGGTATAAAATGCAAATTTAATGATAATGTGTATGTAACAAAAATGTATGTGTAAATTTTGTTCAGGTCTTGCGGCTCTCAAACATCTGAACTTTATCATATGTGACTCTTACATAAAGCA
>CAHIKZ030001335.1:5600000-5665000 GCA_903632075.3 Acanthosepion pharaonis
TATGAAAAGTATGTTTATTCATTATTTGGAAATACAATGAACTAAAAATTTGTATGTGTACAAATATTTGTTTATATATATATATATATATATATATATTACGATAAACATGCAATCAATTTACAAATTGTGCTCCAAAAACAATAACTCATTTCCAATAGCATTTTCGGATACAACAATACATATATTTTCGTTGTCCTCTTATTACTAAGAGAAAAAACAAAAACAACATCTATTCTATACCTGAAGATGTCTGTAGGAACAGACGAAAGGTTGTAGTACAAATAAGAACTAATACGGCAGAAATTTATAGAAACAAGGATCTTTTCATTCATAACGGATTCGGAGGTTTTTGTATATTATTTGAATTGTTTGCGACGATGGATTTCTCGCCAATTAAATCATTAACCTTTGCATTTGTTTTTGTGTGAATAATTCATGAATATATATATATATAATATATATATATATATATATATATATATATATATATATATATATATATATATATATATATATATATTATAATTCCCAAGAGGATAGAATCCAGGTAGAACTCAATGTCCAGGACAAAGTAAGAAGAATTGGATTGTGATCATGATTCCAATGTAATAAATTGTAACCATGGAATATTAGTGTTTGAGCATTTTATATATATATATTAAATATAAATTTTTATTGGATAACTATATTTGAGCAGACACTCCATTTATTTATTAAACAGTATGTTTATTATCTAAATAAATATACCGTTATTGGATTGGTATCCACTAAACATAACATCAGTAATAAAATCTGTCAGATTAATAAATAAAAATCCATCACTTCATACATCCCTACATACCCACAGCCATCAATCCATATTCTTTCATACTCTTGATTATTCAAAGTAAATGTCAATATAATACTTTACACATATAGAATATCATTCAAGTTTTTACTTGTATATTTTTTTTTTACCTTTAATAACAAAAATCTTAAAAGGTAAAATTTCAATCAATTGATAGAGACCAACAGAGATTAATAATATCTAAGATATACACACTGACCTGTTTTATAAAAACTGTTCAGCTGGATAGGCCAATTGTTTTTTGACCTCCTATCCATGATACAAGTTCAATTAATCAAGTATATTTGGAGTTAGAAATTATGACACAGGAATTTTCAGTATGAGAAAAAGAGGGACAAAAACTCAGATATCATCATAAGCATTCCAAAGAATAAATATATTTGCTGTAAATGTAAACATTTTTAATCATTTCTCAAAAAGAATTATGAGCCTTTGAAAGAACCATGTATATGTTTATTAAGTATAATTTCCTCTGACACAAGGACACTGTTGTAGAGCGCGTACAGGACGGAATTTGCTAATCTTTGTTTTATGATGATATGCCCCTTTAAGAGAAGTCTTTAAATTATGTAACATTTTATTTCTAAGCCAAGCTTATCAGAGATTAATAACGTATTATCATTAAGTTTTCAAATCTGAGAAGGTAATTTTTCATGAAATTCAATATTTTCTCTCATTTAATGGCTGAGAATCAAATAAAGTTGTTCAATTACTGGACTTAAAATTCAGAATCAAGAGCAGACATTATGGTGCAGTACGAACATGTGAGCAATGAGGTTTTGAAGAAAATGGAAACAAAAAGAAGACTAATACTTAGCATCAGGAAGAGGCAGTTGAAATTTCTGGAGCACATAACGAGGAAGGAGGGTTTAGAAAACCTAATACTCAGGAGACAGATTGATGGACAGAGGAAAGCAGCATGTAAATATAGTTGATAAGCTTGAATAAATGGATGGTAGAACAGGATTTGAGAGAAATAACAAAAAGACAAAACTTATTAAGAGCTACAAGGGACAGGAAGATGTGGAGCGCCATGATCGCCTATGCCCTGAAGGGACATGGCGTAAACAAATAAAAAGGTGGCATAAGTCCTTGCTAAACGGTTCATTCTCACTGATCATGACAAGAATTTAGACATTATAAAGATTGTAAATAAAAGTAAAAAAAATTTTGCTTCTAGATCAGAGTAAAGTATCTGATCTTTATTCTGATCTTCAAGAAAGATTTTCACAAGTAGATTTTTAACTCCAGTACGTGATACCCACTTAAAAGATTGGAGGCAATGAAATATGTAAACCTATGTTTTACTCAATTTGGTCTGGTATCTAGATTAATTTTGATAAATATTTAAGCACCTAAAATAGTGTGATGTTTACAAAATATATAAGGGAGACCAGATGGTTAAATTGAGTCCTAATTTTCACCTTGTACCAGAATTAAGAAATAAAATTAAAAAATAATATTCACTTTAAGAGTAATGATTAACATACTCATCTTGTAAATCAAATTTACTCCTTGCCAAGTGTTTTACTACTATATGGCTATAGTATAAAGTTTCACAAGCCAATGATAGTCAATTTGATCATCACTAAGTGACCTAATATTGTGACCTTGTACCAGGCTAAGCAAGGATTTTGCAAACCCTTCACATCCCAGTGAGAAGCGGGGATTTGAAATTACAGATTGAATTATAACTGGATTATCACAAGCATTTGAAGCCGGCACAAAATTTTGGAATGAAGGTTTTAGTCATAACAAAAGAAAACGACAGGAATACACACAGGATTTAGCTTTGTTCAAACACTCAGCACAAAGGATTAGACTTTAATCAAAACTCTACTTCAGCTGGCGCCATTATTCGGCATTCGAAAAATTTCAAGATTTAATATTCCAGCTTGAGGCAAACATTTTGAATAGAATTGCATGATTTATGAAACTCTTCAATTTATCTGAAAAGGTTGCTTGCCATATGTTAGTTGCAGAAAAGATAAATGTTTATAATTTCCTGCTATGTAAAAAATTATCAAGAAGAATGTATACAAAAGAATCAGAATCCCCCCACCCCCAACTGCCAATAATCAACCAGAGAGGACCGCCAAGAAAGGAAGGAGAATAAAAATAATAATAGAAAAAAAAAGAAAAAAAAAAAAAAATTAGCAAGTATACAAAGAATGTTGAGTCACAAAAAAGGTTAATGGTTGAGAACAAGGATATATGTATTACATTGTCCTCATTTTTACTGACATATTCATAACATTTCGGCTGTTGTACACTCAAGCCTTCTTCAGGTAATATGTGGCAATTCTGATCCAAAATCTTTATTTCATTCACCAGGGTAGACTGTTCTGGCTCCACATGCCATGCCTTTTCTGGATCTCAGTTTCAGTTATTTTCCTGTAGTAATTCAACTTTCAAGTTTTTGTTCACCTGTACAGGTATTGAACTCTTTGGGTAAAGTCTGGATTACATCAACCAATGCTTTTATGCACTGGGCCATGTGTCAAATAATGTAAACTACCACAGAGGGCAAAGAGGCCCAGTGTTGCATGTATTTTTTACAATACTAGAGAGAAAAAAAAAAAAAAAAAAAAAACTTACCTCCAGCATGAGCAATGATTGAAACATGCCTCACATGTAAAACTGTCTAAAGCTTCATAGGTTACATATTTATAAAAGAAAAAAAAAAAAAGAAAAAAAGAAAAAAAGAAAAAAAAAACTAAATTTTAGAGTAAGATACTCTCTTACGAGATTATCTTTGCACATATGCAAATTTTATCTGTCATCGATACATAAAAGCAGGAAGAAAAGATGTTTGACTGATGTGTTGGACTGGCAACATGTTCCACAGTCAGTGAGCAAGAAGAAACTGATGGGTTGCAAGGAAAAAAGTTTAAAGCTTTTTTTCGACAAGTTACAATACCACATCTCAGAAATATAAACACAGACACATTATTATATATATATATATATATATCCACTCTCAAATGAAAGCTGCTCTAGGCTTTACCATTAGCCAAATGGCAAAGCTGAAATCTGGGTTGGCAAACCAATAAAAAAACCAAGCTAAACAGCTCAAAAGATAGGTGGAGCACTACACCAACCTTTATGCTCAATACCTTCCTGAACATCCAAAGAATGGAGGCAGTCTTAACCTTCTTTTGGTGTATTTGCATAATTGGATGAGGAACCTATCAAAGGAGAGCTTTATGTAGCAATAAGTGCCTTTTCAAACGAAAGGGTGCTGGGCAAGGATGGTATTCCTGCTGAAATTGTTTTAGGAAAAATTGATGTTCTCTACCCACAGTTGCATGTATTGCTACTGTAATGCTAGTTACAACATGAAATACTACACACAATGCAGGACACAAAAATCATTACTCTGTAGAAAAATAAGGGTGACAAGGATGATTACAGGGGGATATCTCTTCTTTCCATGGCGGGAAGATCTTCTCTCGGCTTGCAAAAGCTGTCTGATTGCATCCTTCCAGAGAGAGAGAGAGAGAGAGAGAGAGAGAGTCTAAATTTAGGGCTGGTTGATCAACAAATGATATGGTCTTTATACTGCAGCAGCTGCCAAAAAAATGCAGAGAACAAAGAAAACCACTGTTCATCGCCTTTGTTGATCTGATGAAGGCATTTGACAGTACGGGTCAGAAATCTCCATAACATACTGGAAAAAATTGGTTGACTACCAATTCTTTTGCAATTGGTCATTTCTTTTCCTAAGGACATAAATGCATGTATGTATTCAATTCAATGGAAATACATTAGGGTTGTTAAAGATGAGGAGTGGCATTAAACAGGGTTGTATCCAGGCACCTACTGTCTTTGCCATTTATTTTGCTGCCATCCTTCAACATGCTTTCGATGTGAGCGAGGATGGAGTTTAGCTTAAAGGCAGGTTTGCGGGATCTCTTCTCAGTTTGAAAAGACTGAAGTCAAAACGACTGACAACTGAAGTGTTGATTAGAGATTTACAATAATGGCACACACAGAAATCGAGCTCTACAATTAGTTGATGATCTATCGGAAACATGCAATCTCTTTAGGTTGACAATTTAAAATCAGAGATAAAACTTGGTGGTGAATCTCTGAAAACAGTAGATGTTTATTTACTCTGGATACACCATAACATTGACCCTATCTATGAATGAGGAATTGACAAGCAGAACAGGAAAGGCCACAGCTGCATTTGAGAAACAAGATAAAAACCCAGATTAATTTACCAAACATGCATCCACTCAACAATCCTTTACAGAAGTGAAATATGGACCTTGTATGCTGGTCAGAAGAAGAGGTTAAATAGTTTTCACACGAGATGCTTAAGAAAATTTTAAAAATTAAATGGCAAGATAAGGTCTCAGTTACAGAAGTGCTCAAAAGAGTTGGCGTTCAGCCATTATATCCCATCCTGCAGTCTCAGGTGGCTTGGCAATATTACATGCATGGATAACTTCAGAATTCCCAAACAGAGACTACGGTGAACTGTACTGAGGGCACATATAATATTGGACAACCCAAGCTTCACTTCAAGTACCAGTATAAAACATCCATGATGGAATTTCTATCAATGTTGCAAACTGGGATGCTGTTGCCCAAGAGCGAGTCAGGTAGAGAGCTACTGTTTTCATGGGAGCAAAAAGCTACGAAGAGAATAGACTCCAGCATGCCATAGAGTATAGACAAAGACAAAAACAAAAATGCCCCATGGTGGATGATTCTACAATATTCTACTACTGTGGTCATCAAAAACCATGCCGATTGTGTATTGGTTGTTTTAGCCATGAGCAGCGCTGTGTTTTAAGATAATTTTTCTTCTGCCAACTGTCATCAATGATAAAAAAAAATGCCTAAAAGTGACAGGTATAGTATTATACTATTTTAAGTGCATTAACAAAGGAGGAGACTGAAGATAAAAAAGTTTTTTTCATCCTTAACCAAGCCTGCCTATCTATTGTGACTCAGATTCAGCTTAGTTCAAGAATAGATCATCTGGCAGAAAAGAATGGGTAACAAGTTAGATTCAAACGCCATTGTTAGTGAATTTGTTAACCAGTGAGGGTAAAATTTCTTGACCACACTCTATGCTGAGTTAAGTTAATCCTTTTAACATCCTAATATCCTTTTAACGACACCACTTGATCCTTCTCAATTCTTACCCTCAAATCAAATAATTAGTTGCTTTTTTAAATTAAGCAGGGTTTTTTTATACAACTAAAGACATTTAAAATTACATTTTTTTCTAGAGATAAACAAGAATATTTTCGATGAATATATTACGAGTAATCCTTACAGTATTCCATTTTCTTGCATCCTATAATACATCATCTTCATCTTACAGAATCCTGCATCATCATTATCTTCTTCATAAGCCTACAGTCAAATAACAATGAAAATACCAGTTCCCATTCAATCATCGAAGTTAAGCAGCATTAAGCTTGGTCAGTACTTACATGGGGAACCACTTGGGAATACAGGCTACAGTAAGTAACCTCCTACAATGCAAAATATGTTTCAGCATCAAATAAATCACAAAGTGTTGATAATCCATAAAAAAGCAAAATTAATCATTGATAAATGATATTCTCTGTTCCAGTAAATGTGTTTCTATAAGTAAAATTGTAAAATTTTAAAACCATCTTTTGTATTTTATTTTAGCATTGGTTAAAATGGGTCATAAATTTGAGTTGCTTATCTCCATACTTGACTGTTGGAAAGTAGAAATACTTGGATGATAAACAACAAGAGAGTCAACAAGCAATGACATGTGACAAGGGTTTGGTATTCTAGGAATATGACACCTTGGATATAAATGTACACCTGATACAAATTACCTGTTACATAGGCACACCTGTGGCATTATGAATAATACAGGTCACTGCAAAAAGTCACTGTTAAATATAAGCTCCTACTAACATGTTGAAACAACAGTTCTCACCAAAGTTAAGCAACATTGAATCTGGTCAATACTCAGATGGGTGACTGCTGGGTAATACCAGGTGCTGTAACCTATATGACAAGCCTAGTAAGCTGGCTATAGATACAATCTTGCTACTTATACTGAGAACCTTGACATATGGAGCTGTTTCTGGATTAACAGGTCTCAAGACCTACTTAGACTTGGGTGAGAGAGACTGATTTTATATTGAAAGTTAGATGTGAATTTTCTCACAAATGTAAATGGGATTATCTCAAAGACATTAAAATCGCAATGTTAGAAAAAGAAACTGGACTGAAGAAACAAGACATTTATGTCTAAAAGAACAAAGTAGACAATTTCCTTCAAAATTATCCCCCTCAAGTCTCACACACTTTCCCATCCTCCACTACCATGCGTTCATTTACTCCTGGAAGGATTCTTCCTGCATTCTCTGCAGCTCTCACAGCCCTCTTGGTGGCTTCCACATTTGGAAAATGAGTGCCTTTGGTGTCCCCGCTCGAGCTGGGGGACAGTTGATCACACAAAGCCAGGTCAGGTGAGTAGGGAGGTTGCTCCAGCATGACAATTTTCTTTTCTAAACATGAGGAAAGAGTGCTGGATAAATTTGACACTCACAGGTACAGAGTTACTGTGTTTTTGTTTTGTTTTTTTGTTACTAATGTTGATCCAATACAAGGCCCAAAAAACACTCAAGGTAGAAAATGACTGCATGGTGTTGTATGAGCATAAGAAAGGGCAAGAAGTGAAGTTCTTGGGGCTGTGACAGGAAAGGTAATGACAAACTCTAGATTTGAAGAGGTCAAGATTGTTGTGTTTGGAAAAACACAAGTAAACGTACATACTTTAACAGGATCTGGAAAACCAATCCCTAAGCAGGAAATAAGGGATAAACCTCCACTCTGAGGAGGAGTTAGGATTATTATGTGAATTACTTGACACTGTGCTAACAGAGAATCAAGACACCCCAATAAGCGACTCCAAGTTGGTTGTAGGTGGTGCTATAAGCACTAGGAGTTACGTCCCCTTCCACAATGGGCTGTTGACAGAAGACATTCTACTTACAATAGGTGGCACCGACTATTTGTATATGAACGATACCAGGCAGGTATTAGTCAATAGTCAGCATGTGTCTGGGACTGAGAGAGAAATATAACACCAGTTTTTTTTGTCTCTGTCAAGAGAGTCGCTCTCAATGTTCGAAAACCAGACAAGATGAACACAACAACATTTTTCATGCTTAGTAATAGCCTCCTCATCAAATGAGCATTATGTTAAATGATTAATTGCAATTCCAACTAAAATTTGCAGAGTCTCAATTTTAGAGATGGTATATCCTTGACAATGGCATTCCTCTTCCAAGAAGATTGGAAACCAGTGTTGGCTGCACCATTATCTTTTATGATAGCCCCCATATTCCAAACATGGAATTTAATAAATAAAAAATAATAATAAAGGTTTATTCCTCTAATAGTTATTGGACTAGTTGTTTTCAAGCACTCCTCTATCTACTGACCAATATCTACCCTGCTTAACTTTGGTGATTGAATGAAAACCTCTGCTTTCAACATGGTTTCACCATAAACTAACAGTAGTCATAATAGTTTTAACTTGTCTAAATTTCTTAGATGAATCATCATCATTAATCATGTAAACCTATGAAATATATTTCTTCTCCTGCCCTTTTCACTTGTAGAACTCTTTTGGTTTCCTACTTTCCTGTCAACTACGATATTCAAAAATTTTAAAAATGCCAATTATCTTTCTCCTTGAATCCTGTTCTATTTTTGCATCTTAGTGACTTCATCGCCTTTCTTGGAGTGAAATGATTAAAGAAACAAAATATCACAGAGACTCAAATGCATAAATTTTAGATTGGTTTAAATAAAATATAAATTAACTGCTTCAGATAATGGGTACTTGGCCTTATGCTAGACTAAAAGATAATGGAATATTTACAAGTTTTTATATGAAAGACTAACTTAAGACAACTGTCAGTCTCGTGATGGGGGAGAAAGAATGATGAAAAAAACTTTTTATCCAAGTTACACACTGCACAAAGAGAAAAAGAAAGTGGAAAAGCAATGTGTGTCTTGCCGATTCCAAGAAAGTGCTGCAGTTGTTGGTCAAGCAGAAAAATGTCTCTTTTCCTTGGACATCAAAACTCCCCACTTCCCTCTAGCAAGTTATCTGAAGAGTTTTAGTTGCCAAAAGGTGATTGGCTGAGATTTAGAAATATGACCAAAATGTTACCAGGTCATTTTAAGTAAAAGGTTTGTATTTTGGGGGAGAGGAGAGCCACTGACATTCACCTGGGGCTTCCAACCAAAAACATCACAACAACCAAATATACATGATTCTGTAAAAAAACGTCATGTCTGTTAGAGTGAAGAATTCATTAAAATAGGAAAAATCCAAACTATAAAAAGGTCTTGAATTATGAAAGTTCCTAAATTACTATAATTCAAAATTATTATTATTGTTGTTGTTAATAATAATAATAATAATAACATATATTATCCCAAGCAAGGCGGAAGTAAAGCCGCTAAGACACAAGGGTTTACTGGGTGTAGAAGAATTAGGAACAGAAACATTACTAATTAGTGGGAAGAGAAAAGAGTAATCAGGAGGACAGTTGATAGCAATTGACATTGTATTTACATCTTTGGAGATTAAATTTAGCTTGAAAGGAGTTCTACAAGCAAGAAGTGCGAGGAAAGAAACTCTGAGCATAGAATTTACAGCTACATCTAGCCAGCACAACCATAAATTTGTGAGATTTTGATGCCAGTCCAGTGCAACACTTAAATTCAAAAAGTCTAGGGGTACCATAACAAAGAGCTCATCCCAACAGTTACCATGAAAGTATTTATAGAAAAGACACAGGGAGGCAACCTTACAGCAGTGGGAAAGTGACTGAAGCTGAGATGCCAGATCAGGACCGATAATATTGGTGATTCTTTGGATTTTTATATATATTGAAACCAATCAATGTCAGTTGTCATTTTCTCTCCCCAAATAAGACAATATCTGCTGTTTTCGATCATGTGACAAATACAGGAAAGACTTTCCATCAACCACATAACCTGAAAAAGCAAAATTTCTTTGGCAAACCAATGATAAAACAGTTTTAACATCATTATTGACAATTTACACTATTTACGTTATTTGGCCTGTTGTCCTCATCTTTGTTGCCATATTCACAACGTTTCAGCTGTTGTACGCTCCAGCTTTCTTCAAGGCATTGGAATTTCAAAATGAGCCCTTTATTTCACTCCACATGCCATGCCTTTTCCGGATGTCTCAGTATCATTTACCCACCTTTAACTCAACTCTCCAATCTGTAGCCAGGTATTGAACTCTCAACTCTTTGGTTCAAGTCACTGGATTCAACCAACGCTTTTATCCACTGGGTCACGTCCACATTGGGGACATCAATGTATGAATTTTTGGGACTTATAACCATTATTATTATTATTATTAACTCAAAAACCATTTTTTTTTACCAGAGCTGATACTGCAATATTGTTGTTGTTATCCCTTTTCTCTAGCACTCTGTATTACTCCAAGGTACCCACAGGGGAAGCACTATTGATAATCAGAGAGACTGGTCTCATAATCATCATTAGGAGAATGGATCAGTATATCAAGAGATAACCTGATGTAGATGCTGACTTTCTGTAAACAAACAACACATTTTGGAATGGGATCAGACATATATCAGCAGGATAAAGGTTTAGCAATAGGCTTGCCATTATCAACAGTGATGGCTAACATATAAATTGAATACATTGAAGAAATGGCATTAGAATCAAAATCACTAAAGCCAACTCTATGACCGAGATATGTATATGGCATCTTCCTACTCTGGTTACTACTGAACCATGTAAACTCAATAAGATTATCAATAGAGTTCACAATGGAGAGAGAAAACAACAACAAATTAGCATTCCTGGATGTATTAATACCTCAAACAGAGCCTGGGTTCGAGACATCCGCATACCGCAAGCAAACATTCACCATACAATACATCAACTTTAACCACCTATACAGTGTTAAAAAAAAAAAAAAAAAAAAAAAGAATGTCTGCTGCTTACAACATCAAGCAAGAGACATAAGTGGTGACCCAGAGACATATGGACAAGAAATGCTCAGTATAAGCAGTACTCTACAACATAACTACCCTGGGTACATGGCAGCAGCTCCAACAAACTGGAATAGAAGAGTACAAGAGGATAACAACAGTCAGTAAACAGTCTCTGTCTGCCTACCCTATGTGAAGGGATTATTGGAAAAAAAATACAAAAGATCTATGGTGCATATAACATCAGGACAACATTCAAAAGCAGTTTAACACTTTGCAGACATCTCTTCCAAGTAAGACCACCCCATATAGGGGAACATGATTAAGGACTGTGTGTACGCTATCCCATGTAAGAAATATAAAGTAGAAACAGGCTGTCCCCTTAAGATAAGGCTGCAAGGACATTGTTAAACCCTAGCACAAGGAGAAATAGAAAAATCAGGTATGGCTGACCACATATGGAGGGGAAAAAGGGAGATGAGGTTGAATAGGCAGAGAACATTACAGGAAAATATGAAAACTTAAGGAATCAACACATATGCTAGGCCACAAAAATCAGCTAAGCCAGCCAGGCATAGAAATGAATGGGAACCAGTAATATACAGTGATAGAGATAAACGATAAAATTGCAATATGAGTTCAGGCAAAAAGTTTACTGAAAAATTAGGTTTATAAATCTAAAAAATTCATAGACTTGATGACCTCAAGGATATGTGGCCCAGTGTTGGTTGAATCCATTGACTTGATCTAAGAGTTGTGGCTACAGCTGAGGTGAATGAAAAAAACTTGCAGATAAAAAACAATGGGAGATAACTGATACTGAGACATCCGGAAGAGGCATGGTATGTGGAACTAGAACAATATGCTGGTGGACAAAATTAAGGGTTCAGTTTGAAATTTCAATCACCTGAAAAAGGCCAGAACGTACAATCAAAATGTTGTGAATATGGTAAAGAGGAGGACAACAGTCTGAACAATGTAAACAGTGTAAATTACAATACCATCATTTCAGAAATATAGACAGATTATTATTGATACTTTGTCATTTCATTTGAAAAGTTTTTGAACTGAGGTTTTGGAATTTTTTTTTTTTTTTGTCAAAAACAAAAATTTATGAAATGCAATCTTAAACTATTTAATATTACATAGCCTATCAAAATATTAATTCATATAAAGTTCTGCCAAACCAAAAAAAAATATTGTATTTCAAAAGTGACCAAATCTTATTGAAATATTTTTCTATATAATGATGCTGAAAAATCCAAATTTTTTTTTTTTTTTTAGAATGGCTTCTTGGGCTGGCCGAAAACTTTTCAGCACACTCCCTGAATCAGGAGCTAAGGTAAATGAACAGCTCTGCAAAAACTGTCATAAAATTAATCTAATCTTAATTAGCAAATTCAATGAAATTTTAATTCAAAACAACAAAGTTTATTTTCTTGCTTAGAAAATTCAAAATACAAGAAATATTTTAATATTGCATTATTTTAACAAATTTCTTCTTTCAAACAGACTCAATCTCAGGCCATTCTCAGACATAGCTGGCTTCAATATCGACCTTTACTGTTTTGAATGTAACCTTTTTGAGTTCAATTCCTATGTGGATCATTTTTGAAAAAGTTCATCAACTGAGCAGTATGTAACTTAAGGCAAAATGAGGGGAAAAAAAACAAACCCAAAAAACTATTTCTTGGAAAGATCAATGCAAAACTGAATAATCTGTTAATGAAAATGCAAGTATGGAAAAAAAAAAGAAAAGTGGGGTTGAAATTCAACCCCTAGGAAGAATCGTGGATTATATGATAAAAGGAACACAACAAACTCCATTTGACAAAGTTTGTTCATAAACTTCTTGAAGGCTAGCAAATACAACAGTCAGCTGAAGAGTACATCAACTGATACATAGCAATGAAAGTAAAGATGAGGATGTTGGTCAAAATAACAATATGAAAATTTCATACAAGAGTTAATATTTAGAATATTTGTTTGTGTTATTATTCTGAGAATTCAAATACAGAAGCAACGCCACAGTAACCAAGATCCAAAATGAAAAAGAAATTTTATTCAACCTGTCAAGAGAAAAATCTATTTTTTTTTTTTATAGTGTTAATGATAGAAGACATTTTCAAAATAAATACTAAGAGATGGTAACAAGTAAATAAGAAAATATATATAACCAAGCTGCCAAAACTGGACAGGACAAGAGTCATAGTATAGTTGGAACTGGAGAGAGAAAAATAAGGAAATGAAAGAATGTGCTCAGAAAGCATGGATCTTTGAATGATGGAAGGAAAGGTTTTCCAGAAGGCAGAGAAGTCGATAAAACGTCCTTCGCAAGCCAAGAGGAGAAGAAAGAAGTTAAATAAAAGCAGCAAGACAAGAATATAAAATATGGATGCACAAACAAAATAACTTTGACATGACAGGGCAGATCCCAAAGCCAGAAGGAAAACATACAAGAAGTCAGAATCACAGACAAATGGAATGAGACAAGAAAATTATTCTATGCAGCACGATATTTTTGTGTGTGTGTGCATGTGAGTGAATGAAAAAGCAACCATAAGCACGTATGCATGCACAAAAGTAGATACAAAAGAGTAACAGTGGGTATTGGAATTTTGATTTAAAATTTTTATAGTGCAATGTCTTATCTGAAGAAAAATACATTAGCAAGTGAGAAGATTATGTTGAAATTTCAGATGTAAGATATTTTCTCAATAAGCTACAAACATACTGATGAACCTACATGTGTCCGAGTTCATAGAGAAAACTTTATCAAATCTTTTTCACGTCATTTTTAAATTTATGTTATAATGCTTCTTTTTTTTTTTTTTTTAGCATAGAAAAAAATTTAAATTTTGTTCAAATAAGTCAGTAATTTAGCATTTTT
This sequence comes from Acanthosepion pharaonis, assembly GCA_903632075.3. Classification (NCBI taxonomy): domain Eukaryota; kingdom Metazoa; phylum Mollusca; class Cephalopoda; order Sepiida; family Sepiidae; genus Acanthosepion; species Acanthosepion pharaonis. Next base: position 5,613,763 of record CAHIKZ030001335.1, read on the forward strand.
TTTATTGAGAGAATATAAAAATAATATCTGTTAATGAATTCCATGGAATTATCCGATCCTGACAAGTGTTGCATATATGAAAGAAAACCAGATAAGTTAACTTTCAGAAATTTGATCTATTACTATTGTTCCTCTTTCTTTTTTAATACTGAGCACTTTGTTAGCAAAAAGTCTGTTTATATTTAAACACATTAAATGCCACTAATTTACCGTAATATCTTTTGTTAGGCATTAACAATGTGTGTGTGTGTGTGTATATATATATATATATATATATATATACACCCCCGAACCTGCTTTTTGGGAAAATGAAACTGTCGTTAGATCCAATATGCTTTAACCGACTCAGCCACAAAGAACCTTTGCTGATCAAGTAAGGTTGAATAGTGTCTTGAAGCAAAATCCTTCCAATCATATTGTTTGACAATTCAAACAAGGAATCTTGGTCACACGCCTGCAGACGAAGTTGGTCTCCAAAACCTGTTTTCCAACTTTTTCACTTGATCAGTCTGCAAAAACTTTTAGGAGAGGGTAATTTCTTACAATGACTAAATTCTTGCAAAGGTTGATGTAGTAGATAGTGAAGAGCAGGTGGTGACATCAATTATTCAGCTACATTTTGTCTACTCACTTGTCTACCTGTGATGCAGTTGCGACCACACATATATAAGGAATACTTTTCTTGCATGTGTCAAGTCTACGCATGTGTAAAATATACAAAAAATTTTTTTTTAAATTTACATTGAGTACATCATTTGATACAGCAAGATTTTAACTACAAAATACCATTTTTTTTAATTTTTTTCATAGTCACTAACACTGATTATACATTTTTACCAATGATCAACAAGAGTGTGCAGTCATAACGATCTGTTTCAGTGAAAGTGACCCACATTTCTCACTGTAGCAATGAGGGCACCATCATCAGGAGAGAGTCCATCTTTTATCAGCGAGAAAGAAATAAAAAAAAAAAAAAATTGAATGCTACTAAAACTGGATTACATAGAGATTAAAAAAAAAAAAAAAATAAAAAAAAAAAAAATAAAAAAAAAAATATTGTAACATGATCCATGGTCAGGTGAAGGGTCTGTAGCAAGTCTACAAAATTGGTTGGAAAATGTTTTTTCCCAACACTCATTTTCCTTGCCAGGAGCATTTATCTCGAGTGGGTGCAAATTTTAGCTTACAACTACGCCTGCACCCTATGTCGTCGACAGGCATCTTAAACATAAATAACGCAGAAATTTTCAGTTCAAGAGGGAGAAATCCGCCAGCTGCTGAACTTCATGTCAGCAGATAGAAGGAAAGCAGTCACTCATCCCTTTTTTTTCCGCTTCTTCCATGACTGCGGCCAAAGAACAAACTCACCGATTCATGACACTGCCTTGGTAACCAGGTCAAGAACTGGGAACACCCCACATTAGCAACAGCAGTTAAGTACCTTTTCACTGACACTTTTCTTTCTAACTACTCTCTCGCAAATGTAATTAAGGAAAAGATATTTCAAACTCTTTACCATGTGCACAACTGTGAAAACCACTTTTGTCTATATACTCAAGCATTAATACCATACACAACCAAATAACACAGTCAATACATACCGTTATTTTTTAATAAATGTTATTTTGGATTCAGTTAAACAGTTTTGTCTGTTTTGAATGGTTACTTGTAAATAAATTTTGTATGTTTGAGGCTTCGGTGCTGACCAGGCATTGCAGGCCCTCAACAGGTCTGAGGTCATATTTTAAGTGAAAGATGATCTTGACTGTCCTAAATTTGGTCATCTGAACCTTCAACTTCAACATACTAATGTACTAGTCAGAGTTGATAGGTTGTCCAGGATTAAGGAAATCCAGGAGGGTCACACATTTCCTATCCAAAAATGCACACAATTTTGGTCTTCAAATCCCCCTTTGTGGAATTGTGACATGCAAATTCCACATCAGACTACCATTTTGATTCCAACTATTAGTGATGATTTCCATGTCTTGTCTCTAGTGCAGTCCAGAAAACTGTCACCTTTATTCAGTTTAGAGCAGGGTCTCAACTCAACGCTCTTTCTGTTTTGGTGTGAGCGGATGTGAGACTTACCGGACACATTTTCTGATATACCAACATCATTTCCACAGCACTGAAACCGACATTCAGCTTCCTACACAGTTACCTGCTAAAAATCTGCAGTGGAGTTGATCAAGTCACTCTTCATTTTGTGCAATGACACCTGTACACAGCTACCTAGACAACTTCACTCCATAGATTTTGTTTTCCCATTTTGTCAGTTTAAACAAAAACTGGGAAAGACCCAGTGTGAATTTCCAAAGTGAAATAACGCCTCCACAGAAAGGGGGGGGCACAAATCCTGTTTACAAGATATTGGGTTCTTTAGTCATAGACTCATCTGGTATAGTCTGCAGGTAGCGATAATTGGGACCACCTTTGCTGTTATTTCTAACTACAATACAATGACAAGATTATTTCTGCACTCAATCTAATTATGACTATATTTTCACTGACAATTTGTCATCCAATAACAGACAGCACATAATGAACTTCCCCTGACTACCTCCCTATATATGCCCATAACTGGAACTCCCTAACTTCCAGTCAAGTGGCACTTGATACTGAATGTTTTCATTTATTTATTTATTTACTCAAATTCCTCTTTCCTTACTTGGAGACAGTTGGCAATCAAGTTGAAGATTTCACTTGTAGACTTTACTGCTGATCATAAAAACTTCAAGCCCAGATAAAATCATTTAGGGTCCACATGACTTCACAAGTGTCCTAAAGAGGATCCATTGTCTCAATCTGCTACTTATAATACTATAAATGTAATTAACGAGTTATTTTCAAGGAAAATTATTGAAATCCTAAATATTTTCTACAAATTTCATTAAAATCTTCTGTAGAAAGAAAAAAATCATTATTTACATATGGACTATTACCCTCATCTTTGTTATCACAAAGTTTCAGTCATTGTGCCCACTGGCCATCATCAGGTGCATGTTAATCTAGCTAAACTACAGGAATTTCAAACCAAACCCTTTATTTAATCTACAGGGGTAGAGTGTTCACATTTTACTGCTCATGCCCAGAGATGGCTTGTCTAGTTCTTATTTTAGTACTGTTCAGTTATTTTAAAACTGAAAACTCACATTGAAAATAAATAATTGTGTCCAACATCAAGACTATTTCACTCTTGATTTGAACGAGATTACAATATATTCTTGAGTCTTATCAGTATAAGCATTCTATCTTCCAAACAGCTACTTATTTAATAACGGGTACAAATAGACACTGACCAACATTGTATCTAATTTGTAACATTAAATCATCAATGCCTACCATTCCATTTTGGAGACAAGGATATTAATCAGTTATAGATAGAAACTTATGAATTTAATGGTTGGTATTAATAGGTGGACAGTCAGGCCAGAATTTTAATTCAGTAAACGATTAGAAATTAAAAAAAAAGAAAAAAAAAAAAGGCTTCAGTTCATATATTTTAAGGATAATTTTTTAGCCACTGTCCACGTTTAATATGAAGAGAAAGTAGAAGAGACTAAAGTTCCCATAATATGAACAATGGGAAGTGACAAATTAGGTTTGCTTTTTGTTTTTTTAAATTCAACCCTACAAAGTATTGTTGCAACTTTCATGTGCACTGATTGAAGACATGGTTCCAGGCATTGTTGGCTAAACTTTACCATTTTATTTGCTCAAAGACTGCAAGTCATTTATTATCATGGCTGTTGGCTTTCATGTCAGCAGCAAAATAAAAAGAAATTTGAATATTTAATTGACAAAATCAGAGTTGAATTTCCACATCAAAATGAGTAATTTTTGTTCACCAATGAAATCACACCAAGAACATTGGTTTAAAACAAAGTCAGAAACAGAAAAAAAAAAAAAAAAAAAAAAAAGAAAGAAAAATAAGGCTATTCGCCAAATCTGAGCTTTGATGAAAAGCAGTCAGAGTTACACTATAAAAAAAATATTAATCCAGTTTTCAAATTGCAGGAGATTACAGTAAGAGTGATAAAAACACTTTCCTTTCTCAATAATGCTTTCATGCAATACAAGTAATAAAATTTTGATCAAGAAGACTGGCAATGGGACAGGAGAGACTGGGTGTTTGGATCATACATTTTATGGGAGTATTAAAAATAATGAAAATAATCATCAGAAACATCATTTTTCAAGCCACTGCCAGGAAAAAAAAAAAAAAAAAATCAATTCTCACTTCCGAAGAGCTTAGTTAACCCAGAGATAAATACAGCAGTAGGGTTTCAAATCTTATGACAGTAGAAACTATTTTATAATAAAAAGGGGCTATAATTTTCCAGTACACATGTGTATGCACAGATCAAACCAGATTTTAATATATTACCATCACCTAATGGATATAGTAATTTGTTTAAGACAATACAGACAAAAAAATTGATAGAGGTAACTGACTTGTTCAGAATAATGAAACTGCTTGTATCTAAATGAATTAATCAAAATGAAGGAATAAAATCTATCAAATAATCACTAAAACATCCTATAAAAAAAAAATAAAGTAACATTTACAAGAAAAAAAAGTATTTTTTTTTTTTTTTACTTTAATTATTATGAACAGCTACAAATGTAGTTAAGTCACTAGTGATGCCCAAATGATCAATTCAAGTCATGTAGTCAAGAAAATCATGTCCCCTTGGATGTGTGACCTTCTTGAAAACAGTCAAAAGGAGAGCAAATCAAGTTTTATTCCATGTGGAGAAAAGAACATACAAGTTAGCTTTCCCTTAAAAGAGTGGTAGCAATGGTGAGGAATTCAGAGAAAAAAAAATTTGCACCTTCAGGGGCCATTCATTACAAGTGCATTCATTCTTTAGAAAATTCAATAAAATGGAATGTTTAAATCTTTTAATTAATTTTAGTTTCAAAGTGAACACAGAAAGAAAAACAAAATAAAACTGATATTTATGTAACTTAAAAATTGCTAGGACAAGGAGACCATCAGAAAACATTTTTTTTTTTTTTTTTAATATTCGTTAATGAATGTTACTGACATTTTCTTCATTAGAAATGACATTAACAGTAAAATTCAACCAAATACAGAAAGTTCAAAATAAAATTTTTTAAAAATCCACTAACGAGATTGGTACTGTCAGATTTTATTATATGACCTTGTAGGAATATAACATTGGATTGATATTTTTTTTTTGACAATATTCCCATCTGTTGAGTTACTGGAAAAAGTATTCCAATTAGACAGAGGTTGGAGGTTAAAAAGGACCAACTATTTTCAAAAAACAAACAAAAATGACAATTATGAAAAAAAAATACATCTTTTATGGTGTCCCAATCAACCTTTGAAAGGAAAAAAATAAAAATCAGTTTATCACCTTGCTTGACTGCCAGTTACAAGTTAACTTGTAGGTGCTAGTTCTTATGACACAAACCACAAGTTCACATTTTTGTGGTCCTGACATCAAGGCTACTACCACAAGTTTTGTTCACTGTTTTTAATGCAAATAACTGATATGTGGAATCTAAGGCAAAAATTTTAAAAATTGTACTGACAATTAAAAACACACTTTTTATGGGAAAAATTTATTTACAATAAAAAAGCATTTTGAATTTTTTTTTATTGCCTAAATTGGCTATAATTTTGAAGTTAGATTTCTTAGTTGACCTCTAGCAGGTTAACATGTTATGCTATTTCACCAAAATGATCCAAAGATAAAAGAATTTTTTTCTTCCTCAATCATAACTTAATCCAAGAGGAAAAAAAAAAAAAAAAAAAAAAAAAAAAAAAAAGACATTTTAAGCACTAAGATCAGAAATTCCAATACTCTACCAACAAAGTAATCATACCAAGGCAAAACATCAAAAGTGAATAAGATATGAAATAGTAAAATCCAATCAATATTTTTTGGCAGAAATGTCTTAAATCAGAAAACTTCTTTCACACAAGTTAAAAAAAAACATCTTTTAGGCTACACTGACTTTAACCACCATGTGTGTTAATTCCATTCACTAGAAGGAAATGAACATATTCACAAAGAGATAATTTAACTCAACTTAGAAATGAAAAAAAAAAATCCAGTGTACCAATTTTAGGGGTTAAAAATTGGTTTAAAATAGAAACAAAAAAAAATCATTAAAATAGCAAGAAAAATCTCAGAAAAGATTGACTAATGTCAGTTTGAAAAATCTTCCACGTCACGATTTTGAGAAAACCTTATCAGTAATCATCCTTTTATAACATTTTTCTGGATTATATCTTAAATTAAGACACAATCCAGTGATGTTTGATATTTTATTGACATGTAAATTTGATTTTTTCTATGAATAACTTATATATAATAAAAAATGTTTAAAAATTGTCAGACGAAAAGTTATCAAGATCTGTTATCGGTTTTCAATCCTTATTTCTTTTTTGATTTCAGTTACATTTTATTACAACTGCCAAACCATCTTTATATATCGATTAAAAAGCAACCTGATCAGAAATTTAAAAAAAAAAAAAAAAAAATGCCTCCAATAAGGTGCAAACTGATATCACTTCCCTTAGGATTATGCCATCGACACCTGAATGAAGCAGGCATTCAAAATCAAACCATTTATTCTCCATTTATATGTTGCATATGAATAGATATAGAATAAAGCTGGGAGTTACTATCAAACGGGAATGAAATTAAGAAATATCAGTCAAAATTATGTTTTTCTTTTAAATCATTCAAAAGAGGTTATTGGGTAAAGAGAATCTTGTCCACAGGGCAGCCAGTAAGGAAGAAATTTACAAGAAAGAGTTTACTAATGCCAGTATTTATTTTAAAGCAGGTGCCACTGATTTGGTAGGCTCTATAAAAATAATTATACTTTGCCTTAGTATTTTCAACAGGAAAAAAAGGTTAAAAAATAAAATCAATTCAACAAGAAAACTACAGAGAAAAGATGTTTTTTTTTTCTTTTCTAAAAGAAAAAAATATTACAAATAAATCACAATGTCCAAATGTAAAACAGCTTTTGTTTTGATGAGGATAAAAAGAGCACACTACAATCAAAGCATGCAAATTCAGTCTGGAACGAAACTACATTTGCAGATTAGATCAAGTAACAGAAATAAAATAAAGCCAATAATTTGTATGCTGCCCTCCCATCCACCACCGTAATCATTAGACTGACCAGAAATTAACATGGCTTCTCAAAAACTCTTTGAAAGTTACACTCAACTCTCCCTCCAAAAATTCTAGAATTCAACCAATAAAATTAATCTAACAACATGTAATGGATTTCTTTTATAAAGGCTAAAAAGAAAAGAACATTTTTGTTGTTGTTGTTAATCAAAAATTATCAAAATTACATTGTTATTGTAATTAGAAACAGCTGAACATGAAAACACAAGAAAAATTCTTAAAAGCCATCAATATTCATTCTCTACGGCTGAATGAACATTTTCCTAGAATCATTTTAGCTTTAGAAATTCATTTTCTCTTTTTTAATTTTTTTTTTTTTTTTTTTAATTTTAATATAACAATTAGCACGTTCATTTTTCACTTCTAGAGTCTATGGATTTTATTGAATGAAGAGAAAAAAAAAAAAAGCCCAAATAAAAATTTAAAATAAACAAACACCAAATTAAAGTCTATGTCACTTTTCATTGATTTGATAGAACATGTCCTTTAGAAGAAAATAAAACATTTGATATAAATTTAATTTTTTATCTACGATTCATTTCTTTCTCTTACTGGATCCTTTATGAAAATAAAATCTTATAAAGCCAAGTCCAATTATATCTTTTTTTTTTTTTTTTTTTTTTTTACTGAAAGTGGTCAAGAAATAGGTTGCTAATTTTAATGCCTCCAAAATAAAACTTTTAAAATCATCTTATAGAAACTGTTCTGCCTTCCATCAGCATGGTTGATGCTAACCACCAGGAGAGTGACTCATTGCAGCTTCTTGCTTTAATGTTTTCCACTTACATAAAATGGAAAGTTTACATCGAATTCATTGTTAGGTCTGCTGCTAGGAAAGTTGGTTCACTGTATCGTGCAAGACAATTTTTCACACCAGAATCTATCTTACATATTTATAAGTCTACCATTCATCCATACATTGAATATTGCTGCTGCAGTCTGGTGTTTCTGCTATATATTTAGATATTCTTGATAAAAAGAAAGAAAAATCTGCAATGTTATTAACCCTGACTTGGCATCTTTGCTTCAGTCACTTTCCCACCACTGTAACAATTTCCCTGGGTCTTTTCTATAAATATTTTCATGGTAATTGTTCTGATGAGCTTTCTGCTTTGGTACCAAGACTTTATGAATTTAAGCACACTACTAGATTGGCGACAAAATCAACTTTTTTACAGTTGAAATGTCTAGCTGTAACCATAAGTTCTATGCAGATAGTTTCTTCTCTTGCACTTCTCACTTGTGGAATTCTCTTCTGACTTCTTGCTTCCCAGTCAACTTTGATCTTCAAAACTTTTAAATGCTATGTCTATCTATTATCATCTGTTTCCTTAATTCCTGCTATTTTATTGTTCTCTCGTTTTAATGTTTTTCTTTTTCTCATATTCTTTCACACTCAGTAAACCCCTTGTCAGAGTGGTTTTATTACCTGGCAGGATTTTAAAAAAAAATAAATAAACAAACAAACATATGGAATAATTCTAAGTTGGTCACAGACAATTTGTATTGTCTAATGATAGATAAGTGATTCACTTCCCATAATTTCCAATGTCTGGACCAAAGTTAATATGATTTTATGGCAACAAAAAGCAGATATGCAATAACTGATTACACTTGTTTAAAGAGAGGTTCTGCTTTGTCCTATATGTTTGTTACTCCCCAATTCCGTCATTATCTACCTGTAAAAAAGTCACATTAATGTTTTCTTTTTCATAAGCTCAACAGACAATAGAGCAGAGTTAAAAATCAATCAAAAAGTATTCATTTTACTAATAAAAACCTTAACACACATTTAAAATACTTTAAAATTGCCATTCATAGACATATTTTCATCATTCTTTTCTAGATCCTTTTTAAAATTTCAGGAAAAAAAATAATTACTCATTTTCCAAATAAAATACCTTAAATTTAAACATTAATGTTTTATTTTCATTATTTACATTATTCAGACTATTGTCCTCATCTTTATCTCCATATTTATTACAACATTTCGGCTGTTGTACCATCTGGCCTTCTTCAGGTGGTTGGAATGTTGAACTGAACCCTTTATTTCACTCACTGGGGTAGACTGTTCTAGTTCCACGTGCCATGTTTAATCGATATCAGTTATCAGTTAACTCCTGTTAATTTCCCTCTGAAAGTTCTCCACTGCCTTAACCGGGTATTGAACTCACACTCTTTGGGTCCTGTCACTGGATCTAACCAACACCTTTATCCACTGTGCCATATGTCCTTGAGGACACATGGCACAGTGGATAAAGTTTATTTGCAATCTCAAAGCAAATTCCCTTAAAAAAAAAAAAAAAAAAAAAAAAAAACAGAACCACATCAAAAAGATCAATTATTTTAAAGAAAATTAATTCTGCTTTCTGGCCATCATTGTTATTGTATGTCTCTACAAGCAATTCATAAAAGATTCTGGTCACAAATGTAGAAAGATGACATTTAAAAATATGTCATCTTTTCAACCCTTGTCAGACTAAGTTATTACGGGAGTAAAGGCCCAGGTAAGTAGAGTTGCTGGATTATCATTGCATTTATTGAAATTAATTCACTAGATCCAAGACAAACAAATTTACTCAGGAGATTGATATTTTTTATGTGTTAAGTTTAGCAAAATAAAAAAGAAAACTTAAACAGACAAGTGTCGTAAAAAAATCTTTTATTCATTGAAAAATAAATTAAAATTTCAACAAAGCTTGAAGAAATAAATGAAAAATTGCATTACTTATAAGAATTCTTTCTTTCTTTTTATTAATCAAAAGATAAACAGAGTTTTAATTTTGAATCAGTAGACAGTAAATTTTAAATGAATTTTGTAAATTAAAATAAACAGTGTGGCTCAGTTAAATTAATATCGAGTACAAAATATAAAGAAAAATAAAAATGTCTGAAATTGGAAAAGTGATTCTCTTCAGAGTTAAAGACATTGTAAAGTGGAAGGACAGTATCTCGCCAATTTTTCTGGCTTTGAATCTCAAGAACTAATATGATTTTTATGAGCAGAATCAAGAATCTATTAAGCAAAGTCTCTCTTAAAAAGATTTGTCTCTTTGAGCATTAGGATAATGCAAAAGGTGGCAGAAACAAGGTATAATGCAAAAGGTGGCAGAAACAAGGTATAATACAAAGGAAATGGAAACAATAATAAGTAAAATAAAAATAAACCTTGTAGTCTGGGGATTCAACATTTAGACCAGGTATGGACAATCTTTTACAAGTAGTGGGCCACATGATCTCTAGCTTATAACAAGTTGCACTACTAAAAATATTCATAGTAATTTTTCATAGTAGGTATCTCAGATATTTACACTACAGAAGACCATATGCATACTCATGTACCTTAGAGATGGGGAATTTTTTTTTTTTTTTTTTTTAAAAAAGATATTTTTTATAATTAAAAAAAATTGAAGTCTTCATATAATACTATCACTGATGACAGCATGATTAGCACACATCACTGCATATGATTTATTTCTAATTTATATATTTGAAAATGTTTCAAAAATGCATTTCTTTGCTAGAGAAAAAAATTACTAATATTTTTTTATTTCAAAAGCAAAAATTGTTTACATGTATGATTTTCTTAATGAAAATTGCCAATGGTTGAAAATGATGAAAATGTTATTTTCACCAAAAATTTACAAAATTCAACAAGCCTTGGACTTAATCATTGTTTATGTATGTGGTTATGTACAAGAGAGTGTGTGAGCGAACAAGTGAGAACAAAATCTTAAGAAATGTAATTTTCATTATGAGTTTGCCATTCATATAGACCAAATGGGTTGCATGCAACCTATGGGCCATAGTTTGCCCATGACTGATTGAGACAATATCTTCCCAATGTACTTAAAAGGAAAAGGCAGAAAAACCAATTTATATCTGTAGCAAGCAAGGTTTACAAAATGATGACAATGATTTTGTATCACAAATCTACCTTTGACTATGATTTTCTATGACCAGTTCTTTCGGAACAGTGGCGATCATGCCTCTCCACAATTCCCTTTTTTGTAGTTCTTTAATAAATAGAATCCAAAAATAGAGATAATAAACACTTAATTAGAGGATTTAAATAATTTTAATTAATATCTCATCTAAATATCTAGTGCATGGGATGACATTCTACTTAAAAGATTACTCCAATATGATGGTCTGACTTTAATTTAGTCATTTAATTAATGGTGACCCCTGAATTAACTACTTCCATTTTGTTTTGTTAAATTTCACTAAGAGAATCTAAAGGTTATCCAAAAATATAATGATATGTGTTCGTAAGTGGTAAAGAAATTCATGGAAACTTTTTGGCTTGGCTTCATAAAGTGGGCTGTCCATGTAGACTTCATTCTTTTATGCAGAGAGAGAGAGAGAGAGATGGTGGGGGGGAGATAATGAAACCATTAATATTTGAATACCAACTCCAAGTGCATTTTCCAAAGAAAGGATACAGATACAAATCTTGTAAACTGTTGTTCAGGGGTTAAATCATTACTGAGTGCACCATAAAAATGGTCAGGCACCTAATTAAAAATATCAGCCTGAATATGTTTATATTTGAATTCTTGAATTAACATTCTACTTAAAAAAAATAAATAAATAAATAAATAAATAGGCAAGATACTGAACCAGTTAGAGTTGAAACACAAGATGATAAAATGTCTTTTCTCCATAAAAAAAGGCATCTCTTTTGCAGAGATGAATATTCAGGAGTTCACAGATTCTGTGACTAAGTACTTTTATTACAACACATTTCATTTAAACAAGTTTACTTTGGCTTGTTTTTTGGGGGGTTTTAAAATCAGCTTTTTTTTTTTTTTTTAAAGGCAATCTATTATTTATGTGTCAAATTTAAATAAAGGAATTTGAAAAAAAAAATTTTTTTTTTTTGTAAAGGAAAAACAAAAACTAGTTGCTACTAAGCATAAGACTCGTGATAATGGAAATAGTTTAACTGAGAAACACAAGACAACTTTTAAAGTATTATTTTTATGCTAACTACTAGGCAGTTAACAAAAAGGAAACAATTTTTTTTATTTTTTAAATTTATCCAGTGAGGGGGTTTATGGATAAGATCACTATCTAATCCTAACAGCATAGGCAACATCTTACTTCCAGAGCATGATCTATGATTTTTTTTCATCTAATGATATGAGAAGTTTGTCAGAAGTTTTACTTTTTGTTCCAAATTCATACATTTGAATTTTAACACCAAATGACTAGATCAGTCAAATAATGAACTGAATAATTTCCTTTTCATTTGCAAAAATGAACAGAATGCTAGACTAATTCAGCGCCTACATCTTTGGAACAAACAATTTCCACTGCACCCATATGCCTATATCAATTTTAATCACATTAAAACTACTTCTTAGACTCTGAAGCTCCTTTGTTGGATGTAGGCTCTACCCAGATTCAAGGGAAAGAATGGATCATTACCCTAGTGAACTGACCCAATATGTATTGGTAGAGGTGATCACATCTTTCTTCAATTCATCATCACCTAAGAGCATTTGTGTGTAAGCAAATATAACAAACTTGACTGAAATTGGAACTTGGCTCTCCGATTTTCTATTCCAAGCCATCATCTATTACACCACCTGCACATAATTAACAGCAGTCACCTATGTAAGAACCAACCAGGCTCATCAATGCTTAACTTCAGTGATCAGACAAGGAACATTTTTTTTTTTTTAAATGCAATATGTCCATAAGCCACACATCAAAACAATAAGTCATGAATATTAAGAAATATCTATCCTGTAATCATATAATAAATTCTCTTAACCATAATTCATGTTGGTTGAGCTTTTCAACTTTCAAGAAAAGCTACAGTGGGATTAGATATCAAATGCGTAAAACATCATTTAAACTATTGTCTTTTGAAACTTGAAGGAGACATTTTTATGAAAGTGTGTAACTTTCTGGTAAGTTTTCTGGTGAGAGACAAAGTGTATGTAAAATAAAACTGATTATTTTAATCTTCTGTCTTGGAATTTCTTGTGGTAATCAGCTGGCACACAATCTGAAGATGGCAGAACCAGTGAATTAAGATTAAAAAAAAAAAAAAAAAAAAAAAAAATTTCCATTTTGTATATGTTAATAACTTCATCCTCTCATGCCAAACACCGCCAGTTCACTTGAAGATGAGGAGAAAGATTTTAAGGAAAAAAAAAAAAAAAAAAAGTCAATTTAAATTTTTTGCTCCCAAAAAACATTAAGACAAAGATATATCAGTCTGGACCAAAATCTCTAATCGCCTACAATACTTCCACCTTTGCAAAGGCTGATGCATAATTTAGGAGATATTTTAAAGCCAATTTTGAAACAAAAGAAAACAAAAGATGTTTTGGAATTGGATTTGAAATAAGGAAAAGATAGAGTAAATGGCCAGACCAAACCAATTACAGGAAACAAAGATCATTTCGGCATTGGGCAGACTTTGACGATAGATGTCCTTAATGAAAAATATTCATGAGATACAACAAAATCTACAGAAATCTTTGTGTTCATAAAGAAAGCAATAATTATCACAAACTGATCATTTCCAACAGAGAAGAAATTTTATCTCTAAAGTCTGGAATGGGAATTAGTTAATTTAAAATCAAACTGTCAGTAGCTGAAAGGTTAGAGTATTTTACTGGAGGTCATGAGGCTGTAACTAAACATTTTGAACTCTGAATGCCAGCAGAAATCTTTTCTCAGATCATCCATTTTGTCCTTGTAAAATCCATATAGTTCGATTTTAAATACATATAAACTGTAATAAATCTGTTTTCTCTGTCTACAACATAAATTATAATAGCTTAGATGTTAGACAATGAAAAGTAGTGGTGATGTGATATTAGATATTGAAGCAAATGAATAAAAAGAAAATAAAAACAAAAAGAAAACAACCAAAAGAAAACAATCTACTATGAAACTATCATTTTCATATTCTATTAATCAATAGCTATTAATTACATTTTCATAGATAAAAAAAAAAAAAAAAAAAAAATTCTCTCACCAGTGTTATTTTCCAGATCTATTCTTCAATTCTGATTGGATAATGATGACAGCAAGCACAACACACAATGATATTAAGAGTAAATGGTGAAAATTAAACACGTTTGGAACCAAACATTACAAAGAAACATATGGTAGAATCGACTTCAAAGCTTATTCTTATCAGCAACATAAAAACATGTAAGAGCTCCAGTTCTAAAGGAATCCATGACAATCAAGGTTCAGAACACAAAAAAAAAAAAGGGAAGAAAAATAACAAAGGATTTCAAATTTAATAAGATGCAAATGAGTACACATCATCCGAGTGTAGGAAGGGCCATCAGTGTCTTGTTAGTGTGACCTTCATGAAGTCAAAGTTGACATGCAAAAACCAAGTGTCAGCTGTTTTTGACATGTACATTTGGAGAGCAGACCACTCACCAACCCTCCCCAACCAGCAGTTGTATGAGATTTGCCATGGGTAGAGATGTACCATCAGATCGCAAATGCTTTCAATTACAAAAATGTCTCCCTTGACATGTATGGCCATTTACTTCTTTAATACATCACTCTTTAGTCATTTAAGCCTCTGACCAAAATTGAAAGTTTTGAAGCAGAAACACACTGTGTGTGTGTGTGTGTGTGTATATATATATATATATATATATATATATATATATATATATAATCACATTAACAATACTATAATACTGTGCCTTTCCTATAAATAATTTTATGGTAATTGTTCAGATGAGATCTTTGCAATGGACTCTTTGAATTTAAGCACTGTATTAGACTGGCAATGAGGTCTGACTGATTTACAGTTGAGTTGGCTAGAAGTAACCATAAATTCTATGATAACAGCATCTTTTCTTGCACTTCTCACTTGTGGAACTACTTTCTGGCTCCATGCTTTCCATCAATTTTAATCTGGAAAAATTTCATTCTTGCTCCTTAGCAATATTTCTGTTTCTAACTCTTCCACACCCAGTAACCCCTTGTGTCACAGTGGTTTTACTGCCATGCATGAGGCAAAAATCAATTTAAAAAAGAAAAAACTAAAAATTATGGTAATATTTTCATTTTGCAATGAAAATTTCTGTATAAGTAATCTCTAACTTGTTATAAAACATCATCACAGATAAAAACAAAGTACTGCTTTCTAAATCATTAAAAGTAGAAATACCCAAAGAAACAGAACACAAAAGATAAAGCAATATATTAGTAGTTTGGTCACATTACTAAAGAGCTATTCCATTGTTATGGTAAAATGAGATGTCCATTTCTTGGCATTAAGTAATGCCTCCTGTTAATATGACAGAATATCTCGTTAGTGAGGGAAATTTGGTTGTATGATCAATAAAGTCACATGATGTTTTATATTTTAAGACTTAACTATATCATAAATGCTGCAAAAACTTTCAAGAAGTTAAAGATATGGCCTTCCAAGAATTTTTCAAGTCTTGTTTCAATGAAAATTTTGCTATAAACAAGAGCTTTATTTTCTAAGCAGACCCAGTCTTTTGGCCTAAGTCAGAAGAACAAACATCTTGGTGAAGTATCATTGGTCAATGAGAATTAGTTATTGAAGACAGGCATGGCAGCACTTCTAAATTCTACATAACCAATTTTTGTTTTCTCTCCCCAAAATTATTTCTTGGATATAAATCCTGATGACACACATCCACTCACACACATGCTCACATTCTCTTTTTGGTTGCCAAAAATATTCAAGCAAGCATCAATGAATGTGAATGGGTGCAATTTTGACAACATTGACGAATCCAACAATACACCTAAACTTTATAAGCACTTTCACATCAGATATCATTTTGTCAGACAGCTCTTCATTAAAGAAAAAAAAAAAAAAAAAAAAAAAAAAAACAGGTTATTGGAGGGAAAGTTTAACATCTATTCCCATACCATCAATATAATTTTAGAACCAGACACGTGCCTCTGTGTGTGTGTGTGTGGGGGGGCATTTCAGACAAATATTAAAAACCAACAAAGTCAGTTTCATTTTTATTACATTTCTCCAATTTGCTTATGAGACATCTTTTCAGTAGATTTCAATAAGAAAGGTTTAAATGAATACATATTACAGATTATCTGAGCATTATATTTTCATAATAAAAATGTAGTACTCAAATTGAACAAGGAAACAGTTACATATCTGATAGGTGCTTTCTTTAACAACCAAAATATGCTCTTCCCACAGTACAATATAGGCCACATCAAGAGAGATAGTTGCAAACATTACCTGTTTCTTGTAACTAAATGACAGTTCAAAACCCTTTTGGGTTCTATGGTATTACTTTAATAGTTTCACTACCAAACAAAGCACACATCTTGTGCCATATTGCATGTCACCTCTGCAGAGGTTTACTGAAGACAGTAAAAAGAGAAAAAAAAACAATATGCTGGACTTGGTTTTTGGCAAAAGGACAGCTTTATTGAGTTGAGCCATATATTTAAATATCCAAAGTAGCAATGAATGTGTTAAGTTATATATCAAATTAAGTGGTGTTATAGCTGATGAACACTTGATGTTAATTAGATTATTGTCTATAAATATTTAAGATTATAATGAAAACATGGTTTGAAAATACACAAGAATTATAAGTAGAAAACCTTTTTATTGACAACATGTTTCACTTTAATTAGGTAGGTGTCTTCAGTTCAATAAAAAAAAAATCTGTGAGTGTGTGTATGTGGATAATTAAATCCATTAATGTCTGTTTGCAAAGTTGGTGTCTTCTGCCTGGAACAAAAGAAGAAAACTGTGTTCCTTTGTTTTGTTTTTATTAAAACCACCAATCTCTGCTGGACTTGAAACTAATCCACTCAGAGTACATCCCTGTTACTGGATGATTTCGCCACTTTGTTCATTTTGTAAATATATGACAAAGTGGGAAAAAATTTTTGTGTGACATTTGGACATTTAAAACTTCAGATTAAAGTGATATTTGCATTGAGATGATTAAACATGTGCATGAATGAAGTGGGGGGGACACAGAAATTTTAAATAAATCAAGTCATAAATTTTACTACTAAAATTGTTGATATATGGAAAAATTATAGCATACAATGTTGCACCAATTAATTGTAGGAAAATTAGTAATTTAATTACTTTCAATAACGAATGGCAACATAAGAACATTATTTAAATTCACTCTATATTGTTTAACTATTTCACTTTTCAAATTAGACACAATATTGATACTTGCTTGCAAATGGAAAACTTAACATTTCTAATGTTACAACCAACAATTTCAGAATTAAATTTTGATTTATTGTAGAAGGAAAGTTTCCAAACTCTAGTTGAGAATAAGCAAGCAAGATTTTGGCAAACAAAAACAGAAAAGTGATAAGACAGCAAATGAGACAATATAAGCATCTTTACTAATTTCAAAAATAGCAGACACAATAAAACTACAGCAAATATAACACCTTATGAATATGATTTTATGACACATTGTTACTGCCAAGTATCGTTCACTTTCATCTGAAAACTGCTTCTAACTAGAAATGAATTATGTTAATTCAGACAATCACAAAATGACTAATAAGTTTTATCCCTTTTGATTCTTGCAAAAAATCTACTTAACTGATTTGTTTTTTATTTTGCAAATATTATCCTAGTAATCAAGTAAATTGTAAAAAATTTAATCTACATTCCACAAACGTATTTAGCGAATTGAGTTAAAGTGTTAGTTATTTTCAGGAAGTTCTCACAAGTAAAGAGTTTGTCAAAAGGCAAAAGTTTCCTTCTTCAATACAAGATGGTCCAATCAATGGACTGTTAAAAAGAACCATAAATAAACAAAGCTGATAGCAATTTACAAAATGTAATTGGCCAGAGAAGTTCAAATTCACTTGCTACCAACAATATCACATTTGCACTCCTACCTTCTGAAAAGGCATGAATCCAACTTCCCTTTGCCCAATCCTATGACCCAATGATTACTAACCCAAATATGCATGCATTGTGAATCAGGAGATAAGTTAATGCAATAAGCAAGTTTTCTTGCTATCTCATACCCAACAATAGAAGAATTATGAACTTGTCAGTATTCCCAAGACAAGTAAATAATCCTAAACAAATTCTCTCGACAGGGCATTAGCATTTTGGCAATCTAGACAATTGAAGAATGAAGCAAGTCAGCAAAGGACGGCTACAATGGTAAAAGCAATGGAATGATCATTTATTACCCAGAACCAAAATTTCTTTGGCTATTTTTATGGGCAAAGGAAAAATTTAGCAACAAAATGAAAAGAAAAATGGCAGCTCTTCATGTAAATTAGATTCAGGTCAAGTTGTGGCATGTGCACACAAAGAAAGTAGATATTAAATTGGAACTAAAAGGGAAAGAGAGAGAGAGAGAAAAAGAGAGAGAGAGTAGAAAGTCAACAAAGAGCAATATCATGTCCAATTTCATGAGGATATATTTGGGGTCCCTTAATTATTTCAAGTAAATAATGTAAAGAGGAAACACTAGAAGAAAAGAAAGAAGAGATACCCTACTTGTCAAGAACATAACTTTGTCAATGATGAGCCGGCCTTTCAAAATTTCTACTTAAAAGCAGGAAAAAAAAAAATAATCAGAAAAATTATAATACAATGGAGAGAGTGTAATAGCATAGAGATGATTTATATAAAACTTTAGCAATCTCAGTTCTTCACAGCTTCTGTTCATCCCTCTCCAACATCATCAGAGCCTTTTTCATAAGCACACAAATAATTAACCCAGAGACTCAAGACATTAAAAATCACAAAGATAGATTGAAGAAAAATCAGAGATTAAACTTCAAATCAATAAGCAAAACGAGAATAAGTTCCATTAAACTACCGTCATGTGCTCCTAGTATTTTCACTGGGCTCTCCTCTACATGCCCATGTGTGGTCCACATAAGCATATATATATATATATATATATATATATATATATATATATATATATATATATATATATATATATAAAAAGGAAGAGGTTATAGCAGCTCCATTCGAGAAAAAAGTGTATATTAAAAAGAATAGAAACTGCAAACGTTTTTGGTTGTAGCGTGGATTTAAAAAAAAAAAAAAAAAAAATAAAGCATATTTTTTTAAAATAATCCACATTACAACCAAAAACGTTTGCAGTTTCTCTTTTTAATATATATTATACACACACACACAACAGGTAAGGAGTTACATCTCATTTTAATTATATATATATATATATATATATATATATATATATATAAGTCATCCACAGGCAGACTGTTTCACTGTATCACAGCTCATCTGTGTCTAGATGTCCAGTTGCCACTAGCTAAGATTGAAACCTGGCTGAACTATATCTGTTTTACCAAAGTGTCGTGCATTATTAGCAGTAATAGTCACGGTTTACAAACACATGCTTCTTATGTTCATGTCTTCATTAAGGCAAATTTCATTGAATGACGGACAAATTTTGTCTGCTTATTTTCAATAGTCATAATGAGTATTTAAAAAAATTAAAAAGAATTCAACCAACCAAATAAAATTAAAAATTAATAAACTCATCACTGCTAATAATTACAAACAGGACTGTTTGAAACTTTCTAAAACTGTAGATGACTATAGGCCAGGGTATATAAATACGACACTATAAAAATACAATGGCACGACTATCCTAATATTGCAAATTCCCACTCCTATATATCAGTTAACAAAAATCATAAACCAACTCTCCACACCATACATTCCCAGTAAATATAGCGTAAAAATCCACTCTCGAAGTAATTCAAATTCTAAGAAATGAAAAACCCAATAATGAAACCATAGCTTCACTTGACGTCAAAAGTTTTGTCAACAACATCCCTGTTAGCAAAACTATTGACATAACTATAACATTCATATATGATAATCATTTAAAATTAGACCTAGCATTTTATGAAAAGTACTGCTAACTTGCACTACCAAAACCCTATTCTTTGATCATAAAAAGATATATATATATATATATATATATGAGATGGTGTCTCCATTGGTTTAGTTCTGGGTCCAACTTTTAGCAATTTCTACATGTCTAATCTTGAAGATAATACATATAACGATTTTAAAAATCTGTCGATATCCTTATATTAGTCAAGAATATGGACAAAATACATCAACTCCAAAAACAATTCCAAAATAATTGTCTTTAAATTCACAAACTTAATAGTAATAATTCTTTTAGATATATTGATAAACATTAATCATAATAAATTCACTATCTCCCCATATAAAAAAAACCCACCAGCATAAATTCATGCACCCTTAACTACAAGAGTGAATGTCCAAATTATTATAAAATAGCAATTATAAAAAAAAAGCCTAATAAACCATGCAAAAATTAATTCAAGAAAACAGATCTAGAGTGAACTACAAAAAAAAAAAAAAAAAAATTTAAAAACTTAATAACTTTCCTAATTATTTTGTTGAACAAATAAGATGCTCTCTCAGTAATGCCAATAAAAATCTGCTTCAACCACAAACATTAATCTTCTATATCATAATCAAATGTATTCTAATTATAAGCAAAGCAAAAAAATAAAAATAAAAAATAAAAATAAAAAAAAATTAATAAATACCAACATATCCACCACAGATGCTAGTAAAAAAAATTAAATTACTTATATATTACACTAAATCTAGTACAGTGGATTTACTCAATTTAACAGACTAATAGGAGGGTGGGTCGTTCATTAAAGCCATTTGTCCGTTAATTTGAAGCACTTCTTTTGTAGCCTAAAACTACCCAGTTCAATATAAAATTATTATAAATAAATGTAAATACAGTGTGTGTATGTGTGTGTATAATTTTTAAGTTATAGCAACTTAAAATAAATTATGCACACAACTGGATGCTTGACAAAAAACAATACTGTATCAAAATCAGTATAAAATGCTCAAGAGACGATACATGACAAGCGCTTAAGTAAACAACGGTGACTACTTCCAGAACTAACAGTCTGTCTTGATTGGACCAGAAAAATAACAGCAGCAAGTTCTGGAACTAACAGACTTTGCTCGCTACATGCAGGCATTTTGAGTTCCAGCCAAGCACCAACATTTCTGCGGATTTTGTCTGTTAAATCCTGAGTCTATTGGTTCCAGGACCATTAATTTGATGTTTTACTGTATATCCAATTTAATCATTCATAATGACTCTTCCCACCAACCAATGTGTTGCAGAAAACTAACATTATATACAAATTTGAATGTCCTCTGGAAGATTTTGTCTCCAATAGAAAAAAAAATAATATTTATATTGGCCATACTACAACTATGTTGTCTCAGCAGTTGAGTTTTCATTTGAATGACATATCTAACATCTATAAACATTAACAACAAGCTTGTCCACATTTGCAATTGGAAAAATTGTCAAAAATACTTCTATACCTTTTCATGAAAATAAACTAAAAATCCTTGAAGCTATCTATTAAAAAATTGAAAACAAACCTTAAAATTAATTATGAATACTGCACAAATGTTCTAAAAGGTTTGCAATAGACTAAAATATCAAGATATATTAATAGTTTCTCATACTATTTCCTTTTTAAAAAAAAAACAAACTTCACATCATAATTAGCTACCTCCCCTAAGAACGTAAACATACATCACATGGTACAAAAATTAGCGGTCCTAACTCCACATGCAAAATTATAACTTTCAGATGAACATAGCAATTTTGTCTTTAGAAATAATGAACACTACATTTTTTCTTCAAAATACATTCTCAAGATGACATTGTGTTAATATAGATAGTACTATGAATAAAAGAATATGTATCAACACTGTAATTTTCTCTTAACAGACACTAAAAAGCTCATATGAAAATATAAAGGAATTCTATTGAAAATAACCAGACAAATCTTGTCTAAATTTTTCAGTGAAACTGCCTCAATATATATTATACGATTAATACAAATATAAAATTTGCCACTTAGCCGATTGATCTTATATTCATGATAAAAACAGTTTTAAGGTACACTGTATTTGTGGTTTAAAGTGCTCAATATCAGGGATACAATATGTAAATATAAAAGTGGACACTGAAGTCAACACAAAATGGCACCTCTGGATGTTGACTTCAATGTCCATACACACAAAAAAAAGGAAAGTTTTTCTGTTGCGACACATTTTGCCCTATAATGGATTTTATTTTGCAAAAAGTATTTATGAACAGAAGTAAGCTTACTTTTTATAAATACTTGTAAAATAAAGTCATTACATTTGCCTTGATAAAAGTCATCAAAGGACAAAATGTGTCAAAGAAAATCTTTCCTTTTGTCTTTATGCATAGTCTTTACATTTATTTTTTTTTTAAAACACATATATTTGAAGGGAATAAAAGTAAAATGAAAACACAAATAGATGAATATTTATTTAGTTTACCTCCGTCCAGCACAAAAGGAAATGTGTACAACAATCTTTCAAGTAAGAAGAGTCTGCTTGTTCACTGTTACTATTAGATTTACTTTCACTTCAACCCGAGTTTATATTTTATCAGTGACACTCATTTTTTGTTAATTGGCAGAGAATAGGGTGAGGAAGAATGTGATGTATGAATCTCCGAAGAGGGAAAGCCAGATAAAGATTTGGGAGAAGGAAGATTGTATTGCACCAGTCTTCAAAGAGGGTAAAAGCCTAGCTGACTTTAAAAAAAAAAAAACACACACACAATCAGTATCTCATTTCCTACCTGCAAACACCAATTTTTTTCCCTTTTATTTTTACCTCCCCTTAATACAAGTTTCAAGAGACACTCAAAAGGTGAGGGTTACTGAATGAAGACGTGTGATATGAACACAAGATAATCGGAAGTGAAAATTATGAGGATAGATAAATAATGATTGATCTGGAGAGATCAAGATTGTAGTGTTTGTGGAAGTACCCCTGAAGGAATTTGTTTTACAAAATGGCCATTCTTGGGGGGAAAGTTATGAGTGGAACATCCTCCAGAAATTGGGATAATGTGACCAATTCAATACTGTGGATGTAGCATGGTTAGTTCTTGGTCTTTACGTCAAAAATGGCGGAACTAAAGAGTGGAGCTCATCTGAACATTAGCCATGGAAATAACAGATCAGTGAAGGTTTTCAATGTTGTCTGTGGGAAAGAGGTTCTCAAGTTGAAAATAAATCATCCCCTACAAGGTTGCATAAATTATTTCAAACTTTCAAAGGATGGAAAGGATAGATTGAGCAAATTCAGCTCAGCCATTGATCATTTTTGGCTTTTATTTGGATTTAAATAACCTCACCTCAAAATATAACATTAACTATTTTTCTTTTCAATAAAGATGTATGCAAATTATATATGCAAATCATTTTATATATGAGCATATTTAGCATGTTGAAGTAAAGTGTTATACTTTTAAATTTTGACATTTTGTCAAAAACAGATGCAAAGAATTTTATTAAAATGACTTTCGGTGCAACTATTTTAATATGTTTATAAATATTTTTTGTCTAAAAAAAAAAAAAAAAAAAAAAAAAAAACAACACCGATGCTGTAGTGCTCAATGACAAGAACAGGTTCTGCTTTCATGCAAGAGATGTGCAATGTAGACCTGGAGAGCAAAGTCTTCCAGGGTATATTTGCCTATGACACACACAAACACTTGGTATCATGGTGTTGGGTATCATTAAGTTACAACTCACTCTGGTATTTGTACAAATGAACACCACCATGTACATCCATTCTGATGTCATTTCTGCAGAATAATGCCCAGATAAATGCATGACCATACTACTCAACATGTTCTGCAAGATGTTGAACACTCGTAGGTGTGTAAAAATTGGTAATCTGTATGAATAATCCCAAGGAAGATGAAATCCTGAGAGTTCAATGTTAAGTCACAGCAAATAATTGAATTTAAAGAAAAACAGACCAATTTAAGGTTCCATTAGTTATAATTTATTTCACTCTGGATCTTTAGACTTCACTTTCATTGAAGATCAAGAGAAAAATAAAATTCTCTGGTGAAATAAATTATAACTTAAGGAGCTTTAAAGTGGTCTGTTTTTCTTTAAATTAAATATATATATCAAATTAGTCAACCAGAAAAATGTGTCCTCTTTGAGTTTACAATTCTTGCAAATAATACTTATAATTTTAAATGAGGATAATTCAAAAGATAAAATGATTAAATGTCACATTTTATAAATAATCAGCAGTTAAGGCTAAATTGACACTTTATGACATGCTCAGTCAATGAAACCAATATTTTTTATTTATTCTAAGAGATTGAGGTGAATTAACTCAGCTGTGTTTTGAAATTTGACAAATTTTCCATTATACACACAAATTAAAAAAAAAAAAGAAAAATAAAGAAAAAAGGGCATTTAGCCAGACTAATAAGATGAGCCAACTAGTGTCTACTATATTTAACATTTCTCACAGCCCCATTTAAAGAATCTAATTTCAATTATAGGTTTTGTGGGTGGGGATAGAAAAAAAAAAAAAAATAAAAGCCCAGTCACAAAGACTCCAACCAAAGTGAACTAAAGATATTTTCTTGCTTCTACCAATAAATTTAGTAACTGCCATTCCAAGTCTCATGACAATAAATCTTCAAACTTATGAATATATACACAATAGACACCAGTACAATTCTCAGATATATATATATATATATATATATATATATATATATCTCATTTACTTATCATCGGCCTATAGATGCATATACCCATGCAGCTATAGAGACATCAAATTTGTCAATTTGAGACCCAAACAAAATCAATATGGTGAAAAATAAAACAAATACAAAAATCATTAACAAAATTCTTGCCTGTCAGACAACCTGAAGGAGAGAAAAAAAATACATTTTAAGAATAAAAAAAGTATTGGGTTTTATTAATATTTCAAATGTTTATTCAAATCAGTTCAGACTGTTACAGCCATGATCTGTCTACAAGTGAGATAACCCTCGTTCTCTTCTCTTTGTAAGAAGTTTCCCCTTGTTCAGATTCTCCCCAAGAACAGTTACTTTGTGGAACAAACTCATGGAATAGAGGTTTCCTAAACACTTAGGATTCCTCCCCCACCAAATAAAAAAAAAGGTCAATTCATTCCCTATCCACATTTCCTTCACTTCCTCTGTTCATACCACTTATCCAATTCAGTAGTCCTCTACCTTGAGTAGCTCTTAAGCATTGTATTGCAGAAACATAAAAAAATTCCTTACAGGGTTCATGTTATAGTCTGAATGCATTGTAACTTGAACCATTATCTCTTTCTTTCATTCTGTTTGTAATTATGATTTTGAAATGATATTTTCATCAACAGAAGACTGTTTCCATCCATCCATGAGTTCCTTTCCACAATGTTCTAACAATGTAAAGAAACATAAAAATGCACCAAAAACAACCACATTTTCTTGTTTGTTAATCAAATATTGATTTCCTGGAAAAATATTTTTGAAAAGTTATCTCCATTCTTTAAAGTCATTTAATTCACTATATTGTTTATTTAAAAGGCAAGTATGAAGAAGGGTGCTGAAAAGAACAACCCATTTCTGAAAATCTTGAATACAAGATGAGAGCTTTATGATCAGACTATGAAATTTTCAGCATCTACTTCAAATATAAACAAAACATTTGTGAAAATAACCAAACTAAATCACCTTTTCATTTTGAGGGTGGCAAGCAGGTACTGAAATATTTGCAGTATTTTGCTTATCTATAGACATTTTGTAACTTGGTCATTTTTAAACAAACATTGATGAATCATATATACAAAGACAAACAGAGATAAGAATTTCAAGAAGCAAAAGAAAAAAAGGCTGCTGTCACATGATTTGACTCACAGCACAAGAAAAAATATTTTAAAATAAAAAAGATTAAAAAGTAAAATTTTACATAATCTTATTCTTGGAATAAAAATGAGCCAAAAATTTCCCTATAGACAACATATGAATACATTAAAAAAAAAAAAATTGAAACAGTCAAGTCAAAGTTTTTGTAACTTATGCAATTACTGTGAAGATAATTATCTTAATTTGTATCTTGAAATTTTGGTCCCTCAATTAAAAAAATTAAACAGCAACAGAAGGAAACAATCTGTCAGAAATGAAATTTGCTTCAGATATTAAAATCAATTGAAAATATCCTATTGAAATATACAATAGCGGCCATAATGTAAGGAACAGAAACAACAAAGACATAAATATGTGTATTACTTAAAAAGTAATGCATGATTAGCAATGAAATTTTACCGAATAAAAGATTAGGTGTAATGCATAAATATTATACAAAGTTACAAAAAATTTACAGAATAGTTTTTTTTAAATAAAGATTAAATGGAACAAAGGAAATAAGCTACTGGACAAAAGTTAAGGAACGATGTTAATAATTTGCATAAACTTTTAATTTACATTGTTAAAAAACTCGGAGCTTTTCAACAATAAATAAAAGTTAATTTATCATTAGGACTTTAATTTTTAAGCAATATGGCAAATTCTACATGCAAAAAGCTCTCTTTTGAAGAAAAAAAAACAAAAAAACTCATTATCGCTAACTATAAAAAAAAAAAAGTCAATTTCAGAAATTTCTGATATTGTTCATAGGTCTAAAAGTGACGTTCATCGTGTAATTAGCAGGTATAAAACCGATAAAACGTTAGATGCCAAACCAAAAACCGACAGACCTCCAAAAACATCCCAAAGAGAAGATCAAAAAATTTTTAGAATATCTGCAAAAAAACGTTTTGAAACTGCTACATCAATTGCCCATAAATTTAATGAAGAGACAGATAAGATCTCAAGGAAATCGGTTGCTTGCAGGTTAAAAAATGCAGGATTGCATGCCCATATTCCAGCTTCGAAGCCTCTCATTTCAAAGCGAAACCAAAGGGCACACCTGGAGTATGCGAGAGAACATGTTGTTTGGACTGACGCACAATGGGATACAGTTCATTTCAGTGACAAGTCCAAGTTTACTATATTTGGTTCTGAGGGTAAAACTTACATACACCATAGAATAGGTGAAAGACTGTCTTCTCAATGTGTCAAGAAAACCGTTAAGTTTGGTGGCGGCAGGGTGATGGTGTGGGGAATGATTTCATCTGCAGGAGTTGGCCCTATCATCTGTGTACATGGCAATATCAATGCTGAGATTTACAAAAGGCTTCTTCAGCAGTATGTGGTACCAAGATTACACCATAATCTTTATGAATCTCCTATTTTCTTGCAGGACAATGCACCTTGCCACAAGGCTCAGAAGGTTATGGCTTTATTTGAAGAAGAAAGAATTGTCCTAATGAAGTGGCCAGCCCAGAGCCCCGACCTGAATCGAATAGAAAATGTTTGGAAGGTAAGTGGAGAAAGGGATCAGAAAAGAAACCCGAAAAACCAGGATCACCTATGGGAGTTATTGAAAGACGAATGGGAGGGAATTACTGCTGATTTTTGCAAGAAATTAATTAGATCATGTGGTCGACAATGCAGAGAAGTCATTGAAAATAAGGGGATGTTTGCTAACTATTAAATTTTGTTGATATTTTGTTCACAATCAAGTATTAACAAGATCGTTCCTTAACTTTTGTCCAGTAGTTTATTTCCTTTGTCCCATTTAATCTTTATTTAAAAAAAAACAAAAAAAAAACTATTATGTAAATTTTTGTAACTTTGTATAATATTTATGCATTACACCCTAATCTTTATTCGGTAAAAATTTCATTGCTAATCATGCATTACTTTTTAAGCAATACACATATTTATGTCTTTGTTGTTTCCGTTTCTTATATTATGGCTGCTACTGTATATACAAAGTATTTTCTTTGCTTTATACAGTACCTGGTCTCTGATAAGGAATGGAGAGCCACCTACATGTTTCTCTCTGTGAGGTCAAGAGTTCACAATAATTCATACTCGTTGATATTAATACAAGTCACAAATCCACACACATATTTCCCCCTATAGACAGAACATTTCTTTCCTTTAAAAGTCCACTATATATCAGAGTTGCAGCCTAACATTTAATATGCCTGCATGTGATTATTAAAAAAGGCCCATAGTATAGCAGTTAAAGCCACGGAAAGTGAAAATGTCATGCTAAGTTCAAATTGCAGCCTTTGAAAAAGGGTATAATTCAGTCATTTTCCAGCCAGAGGTTAAATGGGTGTCTTTAGCTTTGGTTGGCAACTAGTCTAGGAGAAGGACAACTTTAAATTCAAAACCAGTTGGCTGTGAAGGCTAGCATAAGAACCTATTTGTTATGGAAATCACACCTAGATATCTACACAGTTAATATATAACATACTATAATCCTTTGTGTATAGACTGCCAAGGAATAGAAGACAGTTAAAAATGTAATTTTAGGGGAAAAGGTTTATACACACAGGATTATGGTACTTTTATAGTTGTTTTTAAGAGGAGGACTGTAAATTTACAAAATGTATTAAAAAAAAAAAAAAAAAAAAAAAAAAAAAAAATGGACTAATGATTTCAAAACTAGAAATTATTATATACAACAAATACTTTTTAACAAACTTTTGTCACTGCACTTAATCTAATATTTCATCACATACAAACATTATACAGCGAACATTTCAGATCAAAGTTCAGCTAATAACTGTATCAGGCTTTAAAATTATTGAGTCAGTCTTGTAACTTGGCAAACCTCCAACATTATTTGTACAATTATTTTATGAGATCTCAAACTGTTTAGTCTTCTATAGAGGTTTTCAAAGTGCAGAAAAATAAACACTTTTTACAATATATAATGGAATTTAAAAATTTGTTTAGATTCTTTGAATATATCGTGCAAATCTCACTATATGCAATCAGAAACTTAAAAAGATCCAAATTTGGTACAAGGCCATATTTTACAGATCCCTTAAATGGATGAAGCTCAAATGCCAACAGATACTACACTTTGATCACAGCTCGAAAGAGATGCAAGTTTGTATACTTTTTTGTTAGAAAAAGAATGCAACTAAGCAATTTCAATGCATCTTTGTGTGTGTTAGCCAAGATGTCTATCCTTGACATGGGTTTTCAATTTAATTGAAAAGTTGACAAAGAAAAGTTTGAGCTGTGCTTCCTTAGCAATAAAACCAAGATCAGAAGATTAAGTTTTTAAAAATAAAAAAAAATAAAAAAAATAGAATCAATTTCAACAAAAAGTGCAAATACATAGAGAAACTGAAATTATCTTATTCTAATTAAATGGATCCAAAAAGAGGTGATCCAGTATTGATTTCTCTGTGGCATCACAAAGAGAAAAAGGCAAGAAAGAAAAGTCATTGGCCATTTCTGCAGGATCCACTTTCTTACATTCCATTCATATTAAAAAAAAAAATAAAATAAAATAAAAATTTAATTTTACATCAAGAACAAATATTGCCTTTCTAACAATAGAAAATAAAAAAAAAATATAATTCAATGACATTTATATCAGAACTTCTACATTGATTTACTTGAACTAGTGGATGATCATGGTTTTCCACAGCTTCCTATATTGATATGCTTAATACTTTTCTCCTTCATAACCTCCTCGTTCTATTTTCAATACTTGTGTCTTCATCCATTTGCACTAGTAAGTTATATTCAGTATTTCCTCCTGCTTCTATTACATTCAATGTACTGTTACATTATCCAGACATTCTTTCCTCAAAAATTTCCCCCCAAAATTCAGCTATCTCTAACATTTTCTTCATAGTTCCAATTCTCCTTGAAATTTTCTCATTTGCTCTATGTGCTGTCCATTGTATTGTCAAGATTTGTTACTCAAAACATTTCCATTGCTTTATGTCTTTTCTTCAATTGTCTAAAACTGCCAATCTTTCACTGCCATAAAGAAGATTAGACATTATCCTACTCAGTTTTTGAAAAGTATCTTTCGCTATTCCTTTGTACCTTCAGATTTCTGCATTGGTTTGATTTTGATATCTCCAGCATGTAAATTCCAACTTGGTCTGTGTCCATTTTGCTTGTCAGTGAACACTATCCTCTTCCAATTAATAGTCAGTCTTGTTTCCTCTCAACAACATATTACTGTTGGATTTTCATCCTAAGCAACTAATTTATGTTGCCTCCTGTTGTGTTCAGTAAACAGAACTGCCTAGCTATTTTGATATTTCTTTTTTTATCCCAAGACACCCACCTACCATTTATTTTTGACTCAACCAACATATCTGCTTATTCTAACTACCAATCTCTTCTTTTTCAAAAACAAATTAATTTTGAATTAATTTTCCAAGTTACCCTTCTATTCTGGACATAAGGGTGCTTAGCAATCATAAAATGCAAAAAATGTACTGTAACCAAAAGCAACAAGAATAAAATTAAAATAAACATTAATAATGAAGATGTTTCAGCTAAGAGATTCAAACAAGACTGGTATATGCTTACATTAATTTATAACATATTTATACATCTGTTCTTCTTGTTAGTTTGTTTTTTGGGTTTTTTTATTTGTGAATTGATACAAGCATATAAATATTTCCGAAATAAAAGTTCTAACAAAAAAGGATAAAATCCCATATGTTTTCCTTTTTTGATACGAAACTTAGTAAGCAATAGGAATGGAACTGATGTCCACTGAAAGACCATCCAATATTTGTGTTTAATTTTTAAGCATAATCTTTATTTGTTTACACATTGCCCCACCTCTTGTGACCACATCTGCTGTCAGAAAACTTAAGGTACATATGAAGGTTTACATGAAACGACAAGAACATAAAACTTGTCAGTGAACCAGTGAGTAGAAATTCACCTGTTTTCTAAAGCAATGTCTTCATCAAGGCAATTTTCTCATTTCAACCGTTTTACAAGGTTGAGTTAACACTGCAAAGGCATTAGATGCTCAAGTGAACAACAGCTGATCTAGGTAGGTAATTTAGTATAATTGGTCTTGTGGGTACAGCAGAGGAATTATAAGTATTGCTATTTCAGACAAAGTCAATTTAATAAAGCTACAAGCATGCAACTTAGAAAATTCTATAAATCCAGAAAATGAGCCAAATACCTAATCCTTAGAGGGTAACCTATTGCAGCCCTGTGTCACATTAAGTTTAATAAAGACTTATATAAGTACAACAGTCATGTGACACACATGCTTTTCCCAAAAGCCTTCAGTAAAGACCAATACAGGATCAAGAGAATCCAGCAAAATTTATTTCAAATTTTCTTTGATTCCATCTTTCTAGGAAGACAATTTGGTTCTTCATTTTCTATCATTTATTTTGGTGTTTTCTATTTTAAATCTTTGCTTCTATACAATTCGGATATTTGTTCTTTTATTTCTTCAGATTAACCATTGATGAAAACAGGTAAAATAGTAAATAATCATTACTAAAGTTTTTAGAAATGTGATCTTTAGCAATCTTGCAAGCCATTGCAAGTGATTTCATTACACACTGGGTACACCATAGATCTGATCAGATATGAAATATAGCGAGTTTCTACAAGAGAGTAATAATTAGCAATTTAAATATCCCAAAACAATTGTTCAAGTGGCATGAGTTCAATTTCCACTGCTTGTAATTGATGATGGCAAACTGAATAAAATATTGACACCCCAAAATTAGTTTCATTCAAGATTGCTAAATCTGAGACACAAAAGGAAGGTCAGATTATACATAATGAAATGCTGTAATCCAAGCAATAGAGAAAAGGATACAAGTCAGAATTTGATAATATTTAAAAAAGGTTTTATTTCTATTTGTTTTTTTTAACATACCAGATTTAAAGCTAAAAACAAAATCAACACAAATCATTTAAAGTACTTTAACACTGAGCAGCATTGTTTGAAGAAAAAAAACAAAACAGAAGCACCACAAGTACTTTTTTTTAAATTTCATCATTAAGAGAAAAAAAAAAAAAATCTTTTTTTTCTCTTTTCTTAAGCATCCATTTTGTTTGGAGTGATAAGATAATCTTCACCTTTGTGTCAAAAGAAGAAAGAAACTAAATAATTCTACGTTTAATAAAGGCAGAGAACAAATAGTCGACCCTAATTAGGAGATGATTCCAGGAAATTATGTCTACCAATATCAAAAGAGCAGGAATTAGGCACTCAAACTTAGAGTTTAGAAAATATCAAGCCCACCTTTTTTAGCTTTTTAGGAAATGATTGGCAGTAGTAAAAACATATTCACTTCAATGTCTGGTTATCAAATAGAGATTTTCATACATTTTTTTTTTTTTTTCAAGACAATGTGTTTAAACAGTACTGTCTGCGAATGATGAAACTTTCCTACAAATAAGTTGGTTTCAAACATCCACCCTCCCCAAATTTATAGACAAATCATACAGATGCTTGCTGGGATTTCTTCCTAGCCAATAAGATAGTCCACTTCTCAGTCCCATCAACTTTATTTCAGATCTTTTTTTTTTGTCTTGAAGTCAGAATGCTGCAATCACTTGTCTGTATCCCCTTTTGTGTGTTAACACTATTCTTAGTTTTTTTAACTTTTTTGCTTCATTACTATTTGCTTTGCCTACCTTTGTCTTGCGCATATGCATATACGGTGTGTCCAAAAGTTCTGCCCTATTTTTATTTTATTGCAGTTTGGTCTTCGAGGCTTCAGGAACATGGCTTTTAGATGGAATCTGAATCAATGAATTGCTGTTATCCAACATTACTGTCAGTATGGTTCAAATACAGTCATCACCTTAATGTGTGTGTGTGGGTATATATATATATATATATATATATATAAACAATAAATTTTAAAAAAAATCCAGACGACATGCATTCAACGGATGTCAGTTTTCATTGAAAAATACATCCCTACCCCTTACCAAAATGTAGCTAATAACCAATACAATGATACAGACATAAGGAAAACCCAGACATCCCTTGTCCAGTTAAAGTAGATTTATCTGTAACCATGGAAACATGATTTTAGCTTTGTCTTTAAAACCCAGTAATTTTAAAAGTTACTCCAAAATTTGCTTGAGGATGAAATGGAACTAATGTCTTTAATTGCAAAATTAAATTCATGGCTTTTAGTTTCCATTTTTGAAACATGGTTAGAACTGTGTAGCAAAGAAAAAAACATTTTAAATCAATTAATTTATAATATTAATGCTCTGTAAATTTACTTTGAGCACTATTTTGTAAAAATAAAAATATCTATAAGAACACCGGATTATATATCTTACTGTCCTTTCTTTTATATATATATATATATATATATATATATATAAGTGTGTGCATCATATTCATTTTTACCCTATTCTTTTCATTCATTTTTTTTTTGTTATTGCTTCTTAAAAACTGTCAATACTGTAAGGCATTTCTGCCAATCAACAATAGCCATGGATTTATCTTGATTACCATTCAAAGTTAGTCAAATTTTCCATCTTAAAGCCAGTTTTAATAGTCTGGGACCAGAGATACAGTCTTCAAACAAGTGAAAAATCATTATAAATGTAATGTCAGATAGGTTGTCTTGAAGTAAAAGATAGATGATACTAATAAAATCAATAATTATTAAATCTGACCAGCACACACATTGGGAAAAATTGCGTTCTGAAAAATGAAATCATTAAGCCATAACATAGAAGGGTAATCCTAACTACTTTCATTTCAACAGTTAATGCCTTGCAACTTCTTGCTATGATGAAGTTTGTTTGTTTTTTTTTCAGTAGTACATCAATAAAAAATCTATACTTAAACCAGGTAAAAACAACCAGAAGTGTAATTTGACAGTAGTGCAAAAACAGGTCAAAACTTGCCATAAAAAGTATCTACTGTAGGTAATTGCATGAAACTTTGAAAGTTTTCTAATTTTGGGATGAAGAATTCAACAAGAGAGCTCTTTTCCCTGCAATATGAATAGCTTTTTTTTTTTAAAACTTTGACAAAAAAGGACAGTAATGACTAGAAAACTAAAATCATTTTAACTCCTGAAATAGGGCCTAATCCCTATAATTAGTTAAAGGAAACAAAAAAAACTGATTACATTTTTTTTTAAAAATTACCTAATTCACAAATATACAGTTGAGTTGACAAGATCCAACCTTAAGTTCTATGCTAACAGTTTCTTTTCTTGCCTTTCTCACATGAGGAACTTTCTTCAGGATCCATGCTTTCCAGCCAACTTTAATCTTCAAAAATTTAAATGCAATGTCCATCACTTTATACTGTCCTCTTGATTACTAAGGAGAAAAAAAAAAAAACAAGTGAAGTTTCTGTTTTCTAATTCTTCAACACCCAGTAATCCCTTGTGCCCTAGTGGCTTTAATGCCTTGCCTGAAGTAAAAATGTTAAAAAAAAATAAAAACAATAGTACATTTCATGTATTTGTGAATAACTATTAAAAGGAAAAAAAAAATGGACACTTAAAAAAAAAAAAAAAAAAAAAAACCAAACAAACTTTATTTTAATTTTTTTAAACATACACACATGAGTGACATTTAAAGAACTAAAAATATATTCTGTTTATATTTGTTTATGAATTCTGCTTAATATATTTTTTTTTTTTCAAGAAAAGGCTTAAACACAACAGCTGAAGCAAAGTGATTCGAGTGTGGACAAAATAACTTTGTGCAGTTTTAAAATGCATCATTAAAGAAAATATAAGAGAAAGATTTAAACTATAATGTCCATCAATGAAATTAGTTCGATTTAAAATGAGATCCAACTAGCAATGTTCATTCACTTGATTTGTGAGTCATCAAATCAGTTTTACACAAAATGAACAGAGACTAGCCTCTTGATTTGTATACACCTTGAGTTGTATGGGTGCATAAAACCAACTGATTATTAAAGATGAGACATTACTCTACAAGAAGGTAGAATTTTTTTTTTTTTTTTTTTTTTGTTGTATTTCTTTAGTAATCCCCTCAGCTAAAGTTTTGAACCGAGAAACTTTTTGTGAAAGACAACTCCAAACCCAATCTAGAGCTCAAGGAATTAAATGTCTATTTTTTTTTTCTTTTTAAATTGGACTATTTTGATGTGCAGACGGAGACAACTTTAAGCACAAAATGTTTGGAAAACACCTCTACAAAATTGTCAGCCTCAAAAATGTGGATAAAGAACTACCAGTCATTGAAATAGTGATATTGTTTAAAGAAATGTGGAATTAAAAGTAACTAATACACACAAGGAGAAAAAATGTATCTTTATGAAAAAGTTTGTGGCACTGTATGACAAAGCCAAGACATAATTACTAATTAATATGAATTTGTCATTTATAAAGGAATCAGAGTGCGACAGTAGAAATATTAGCTTTAGTAGATTCAGTTTCTTTATGTGAATTAGAGGGTGAGATACAAGAAAACATTCATTTACTCATACAGGAAGGAAAGTGGAGGAAGGAAGAGACCAATTTTATAAAAAGAGGATTTGTGCTTTCTGCATAGTGTATGTTTGTGTGCATGCACACACACACACATTATATATATATATAAAACTACATGAGATTTCAAAAGAAATAAATAATTAACTAAAAAAGTAGTCTGGCAACAAAGGAAATCCCACAGACATGATGATGACAGAAAAATAATTCACATTCTCTTCAGAAATGGTCAGTGAACTTATTGGGCAGGGATGAGGAATCCACAAAAGGAGAGTTAAAATAAACAATGTCACTGCTCAAATAAAGGGGTAAAAAAAAAAAAAAAAAAAAGCCTAGCCACTTTTGAAAAGTGAATTTCCTTAAGAGAATGCAGGCCAAGGAAAGTCAATGAATAAATTCCAACAGATTTGCTGAAATTAACAGCCATTCAAAAAA
Organism: Acanthosepion pharaonis; assembly: GCA_903632075.3. NCBI lineage: Eukaryota > Metazoa > Mollusca > Cephalopoda > Sepiida > Sepiidae > Acanthosepion > Acanthosepion pharaonis. The sequence continues at coordinate 5,649,631 of CAHIKZ030001335.1, forward strand.
TAAAATAAAATAGTTGCAAGAAAAGAAATATTTATTTTCCCTTTTTTCAAGTCAACATTCAAGGAATTATTTTACAACAAAAGTGACACACCACGTAGTACAAAACAGAAAAAAATATATGAACTAGATGTAATCGCACATTGCAACAGCAGGCATCAGGAGTTGACACATTTCTCAACAAGCCTGCAACATGTCAGGGTTCTGGATTGATTAATTTCCTATGGCTTATTTTTTGCAAGCATCTTCTGCAATTTTCACAATGGGTGATAAAAAAAAAACAACAAACGTGTGTAATGTTATTGCTGACTTTTAGGGAAAACTATTTCTGAAATTGTTGTAATTTTTCAAGTAGATTTCAAGGAAGAAAAGCTGTAAGTAAAACAAGTGTACATGTTGCACTGACATTTCAAATATGCCAAAATGTCACTTGAAGACCAAGCAGGACCAAAGTGATATACAAAAAAATACAAATAGACCAAATTCCACCAAGCAAAAAATGAATATCATCACTGAATAATTGAGAAGATATCCAAGGCAATTGGTTTGTCTAAGAGTTTATGCCAGTGACGACGAATATATACATAATTAAAACAAAATAATTAAAATTGAATAATTGAATATAACAACAATTTCCCTGTTGCTGAATACTTTAACAGTTTCATAGCATTGATGACATCAAATAATATGTGCTTTTTAGCATCTTCATTTAACAGCCGACAAGAAAGATGCAGCTCCGAGTTAAAATATATTTTCAACATTAAATAATTAAAACAAAATAATTAAAATTTCCACAGGGAACACTGTAACCAACAACAACAACAAATAAACAAGGAAACTTTGTTTATTCCTCAATCATTAGACGTGTCCCAAAAATTTTTAAAATCTCTTTGCTTCAATTTAATCAAAAGGCTAATATATAATAAATATCAATCTTAGTGCCAATATTGTTATCATTTTGTTGAGCTATATATATATATATATATAGAGAGAGAGAGAGAGCGCAGTCCATGAATCTGTGTTTTGTTTTACAGTTTATCAACCCTTTGAGAAGTATTTAAAGTCAAAGAATACTTTGGACTGGATTGATTTTTTTTTTTTTTTTTTTACACACAAGTGAATATTGCATTAACAGTTTCTTTCAAAGATAATGATTTTCATGAAAAAAAATCCCTATTTAATTCATTGCTGGTGGGAGAAGAGATGAATTCATAGCTTCCCCAAGGGAATTTACACATAACAATGTAACAAAGTCAACTGGGATTCAAATTTATTCCAAGACACTCTCTATTCCACTACCCACATATCCAAATGATATATAGTTAAATTGTTTATGTCATTATTTACATATATTTACATCATCATCATTATTATCATTTAAATATATATTTGAATTATGATTATTTATATTATTTAAAAATTAGAAAAAATAGGGAATGAAAAATAATGAGACTTATTTAAATTCTATGTTTAAAATAACAGCTGTTTCTTAAGCCAGGGATTAAATTTCTGGGCTGGTGGGGGGAGACAAGGATGACTGATATCTGGCTATATCTCTGAGATGAGGTATTATGATTATTTACATTATTCAGACTTATCCTCATCTTTATTGCCATATTCACAATGTTCAGGCCATTGTATGCTCCGGCCTTCAGGTGATTGATGGATATCCAGCTCAAAATTCCAATCACCTGAAAAGGGCTTGAGTGTACAACCACTGAAACATTGTGAATATGGCAATGAAGATGAGGATAACAGCCTGAATACTGTAAATAAGGATGACCGAATATGTAAATCAATTAATTAGCAAAAGGAAAACCATATTTCTTTTCTTTGATCATTTCACCTCAAGCAATGTGATAAAGCTACTAAGACACCAGGGTTATCCAAGAAAAAAAAAACATTAAGAAGATGGTAAAAAAAAAAAAAAAAAGATTCAAGAAGACAGAAAATGACAATTGACATTTTTTGAAGATCAAAGTTGACTGGAAAGTAAGAAGCCCCCACAACAGAGATCTACAACCAAGAAGTGTCAGAGAAGAAACTTAGCATAGAACTTATGGTTACATTTAGCCATTTCAACTGTAAAATGATGATACCTTGCTGCCAATGTATTACTGCACTTAAATTCGTTGAGGTACTAAAGAACAAAGTTCATCAGAAAAATAGCCATGAAAATATTTATAGAAAGGAAAGCTATATTACAGTAGTGGAAAGTGACTGAAGCAGAAATGCCAGGTCAGGACTAATAATAGCATTGATTCTTTGGATTGTGTCAAGAATTTCTAAATACACAGAAGCACCAAAAAAGATGTAGCAATATTCAATACATGGAAAAATGGTAGACTCTTATAAAGGTGTAAGATAGACCCTGTTGAGGAAAATTATCTAGGACCAATTGTCAATTAGTACAATAATTAAATAAAAAGAAAATATATTGGAAGTGCTTTAAATGCTAGATCATCCACAGTAAATCTATGTTCAGGTTCTTATGCTTCACCATTCTTGACAGATTTATTATCACAATGTGGGATATTTAATAACGAGTGATGGAAAAAAAACAAAAAAAAACAAAAACAAAAAAAAAAACAAGAAAAATCTAAAATCGGCTGCATTATATACGAAAATAAATTAAATATTCTTTAAACTTAAAATTCTCAATGTCTTGTGTAGTCGCATCATGTAAACTTACCCAATGAGGTCCTAAAAGATGAAATGTGTCACAATACTTTTTCCATTTTGTCGTACATCTTTCCCTAAAAAAAATTGTTCTCGATATATAAAAAATATGCATGCATGCACACACACACACACACACCCTGATATTTAACAATAAATATGGCATACCTTAAAACAATATTTCTTTATCATGTGTATATACACACACGTGCCTGGACTAACAACCCTAGATCAGTTTTTCAATGTAAAAAAACAATTTTTTTTTTTGTTACTTTTAAAGGATTAAAGAAACTGGAGAAATATTACTAAACTGTGAAGTGAATAAATAAAACAGACTCTACATTTCATGACTAGGTCATTCTTCATGGTCATCATCCCAATTCTATGAGGAGGCACTGAAAAGCACAAAGCAATTCCAAAAATCTGATTAAACATTTTTTTTTTTTTTTTTTTACAGGAATGGCTTCTTAGTTGACCAAGAACTTTTCAGCATCCCCATCGTGGGTGCAAGGCAGGGATGGGAGAAAACAGAAATGAGAAGAGTATAACTACTTCAAAGACTCATTGCCAAGAGACATGTCTGGGTCAATTGGCACTGTTTAAACTTGAAGCCGTTTGTTGTAGAAAGCCTCTACTGATTCCAAACGCCCCCCCCGCCAGCCACTCCATTCAGAATGATCCACAAAAACTTCCAGAGCACAAAAATAAAAATAATCCCCACCTTCAACTTTAATAAGTACTGAGGTATACCTTTCTATAAAAAAAAGTTGTAAATTATCTTTTTTTTTTCTTCTTTAAAAAAAAGGATAAAAAGGAAAAAAAAAAAAAAAGTCAGAAATAAAATAGTTCAAGACAGAAACTAACAAATAACTCAACCGATCAAGGACCACAGACTACAAATCAATTTATAGTGACTTTGCAGAAAGAGAAATCTTCACTCTTCAAAGTAGTTACTTTGATATGTTACATCATCATATATATATATATATATATATATATATATATATATATATATATATATATATATGAGAGAGAGATGGGGCACATAGTGATTATAGGCATAGAAAACAATTTACCAAAAGTTCAAAGTTTGGCTGAGAATTCTGATGTTCAGTGATTGTTTTAATCATTTCACCCAAGTAACATGACAAAAGCCACTAGAATGCAAGGGAGGTTATGAAGAGTGAAAGAAAGAGGACAATGAAAGACCAGGATTCAAAATGTACACAAAATGACAATTGATATTGTATTTAAATATTTGAAGATGGTAGCTGGCAGGAATGTAAGAAGCCAGAAGTGATTTCCACAAATGAAAAGTGCAAGAGAAGAACCTATTAGCATAAAACTTAGTTACAACTAGCAATTTCAAAAGAGACCTAGCTGCCAATCTAGTACTGCATTGAAATTCATGAAGTCAAAGTACCAAAGATTAAAACTGATCAGAATAATTACTGTGACTGCTCCTTGAAGTTCTTCCACTGCAAGATATTTTGACAAAAATATATATTTTCCTGGCATACTATGGTGGCCGATGACAATAGAAGTGATTGAGTATTTGGCTAAAATACTTTTCTCCATTTATCTTATTGATCATTAACTAGCTTTTACACCTGTACTCAGCCTTGACACCAATCAATCCCATGTGCATGCACAAATGCAGACAAATCAAAAATTAGCTGCTGTTGCTAACAGAACAGAATGCAGAGACAGAATTATAAGAGAAGCACCAATGACACTGCACGGGACACATTCACAAAGATTTGAACAAAAAAAAAAAACAAAAAAAATTTTTTTTTTTTTTTTAAGTCATAGTTATCTGCACATGTCAAATGTGATTGTATCATGTATCTGCTCTTTTGAAGATGTTTACAAACAAACTGACTAGAGTCAAGCTTAAGAAACTCAGAATCAAAACATGGGCAACATGAAACTAAGAACTGACAATTGTAATCTGGAAGTGTATCTTTGGACATTGTTAAAGAAAAAAAATCAGTCATTTCATAAAATCAGCATCACGCATATAAAATGCAATATATAGTTTTAATAGTATAAATGACAATGTCCTTTATATAAACTTAATGCTTTAGGGGAAATGCCCAGTGAGGACCACACTAACTGAACAGTTATGATTGGAGAGACATTTCTTGACTTTTGCTACACAGCAAGGTTTCCCAATAAAACGTAAAGACATACACATACAAATTAAGGTTTCAGTAAATTTATACAGAAATATCTTTATTTACATTATTCGGACTACTGTCCTCATCTTTGTCACCATATTTATTACAATGTTTCGGCCATTGTATGCTCTGGCCTTCTTCGGGTAGTTGGAATGTCAAGGACAAATAGCACAGTGGATAAAGGCATTGGTTAGATCCAGTGACAGGACCCAAAGAGTGTGAGTTCAATACCCGGTTAAGGCAGTGGAGAACTTGGAGAGGGAAAATTAACAGGAGATAACTGACAACTGACATCCATTAAACATGGCACGTGGAACTAGAACAGTCTACCCCAGTGAGCAAAATAAAGGGTTCAGTTCGAAATTCCAACCACCTGAAGAAGGCCAGAGCAAACAACGGCTGAAACATTGTAATAAATATGGTGACAAAGATGAGGACAATAGTCCAAATAATGTAAATAGTGTACATAATACCTCATCTCAGAAATATAGACAGATACAGAAATATCTTTATATGAAACATATCAAAGTGCCTGCATTTTCTCAATTTCAAAATCTTAATAGAGAAAAAAAAACAAAAAAAAAACAAACAATTAATGCAATAGAAGTGTTTTTCTTTAGTCATTTTTATTAGTGCAAGACACTTAAAGATAATTTAAAAATCAATAAAAATTCTCATCCCTTGGTCAGCAATACAGTCTACATATCTTACAATCTTTAACTAAGCCATCTTGTCATGGATGCAGTAACTTCGTCAATAACAGTAGCTCATTAAATAAAAATAAGTCTTGAGTATTTTTTGTCAATTATATTGGTGGCATAGTAAATATATTGCAATCAAAACTGACAAAAATGTAGAAAGACCCATAAAAAAATATGTACATCAATTTCAGACTAATTTTAGCTGGTTTCAATTTATGGATTTTGTTATATAAAGGAAGACAAGTTTAATAAAATTAGCAAAAATTATCTTTTACTGACCCACTGTCTCCAACAGACACCCAAGAGAAAAAAAAAATATGAAACAAAATTCAGATTTTTAGAGAATGTGTCACACCAGGATACAATAAAAACAGATACACTAGTATTGGTTATCCATGATAGTAGTGCTCAACATTGCTACTAACAAAAAGGAGAATAGACTGGCTATATTATGAAGTGCTCTCAGCTTATTGAGAGTTTGGAAACATGGGTCTAGACACAACAGTCTTTCAGCTAATAAATTTGCTTTGTACTTGAAACTTATATTTGTATTGAACATCCATAGAATTTTCCCACTTGCTTATCAACAACAAGTAACACAAAAAGTGTAGGTTTTTTTTTCTCTATGTTGAGAATCATGAAAAATATACTAAAAGATTAAAAATAGAATCCCTTGACCAACAACCCAAAATATTTGACTGCCATGACTCATTAAATTTAATAGATTAAAGATTCTGCATTTTAAGAAGTTTTTAAGATTTAAATCATTGACATAAATAGATTTTAACTGATGAAATGTGTTATCTTTACTGTGCAGATCAATTTACTTTCTGACATTTTGTAATGAAGGAGGTTCCCTGCTTCCGAAGCCAATGTCATAATTCAAGACAGAAGGAAAATCAGATGATGAAGAAGAAACACAAGCTTATAAGAATCAGATGATGATAACCAAGATCTGGGCAAGAACTTGTAGAAAATGGCGACAATTTGAGGAAATCAAATGGAGATAAAAGCAATGCAGCTAATGAACTTTGGACAGGTAAATGAACCTTTAAATATCCATACTGGAAGAGTTTACCTTGGTCAATACAGAAGCTGATGATCAGCAACTCCATCCTTTTACATCTCTAAATAGTGCAATATGAAGCAAAGACCCAAAATAAAAACTGAACTCCAAATAGAGGACTTTCATTTTTTTTTTTTTTTTTTTAAATTCAAAATCTTAAAAATCAAAAATTAATAATAATTAATAATAATTATGTAGCATATGGGAACATCAACAATCCCTGTTGTAGTCCTAGGATTGATTGGAAAAGATTCCAGTAGACTAATTGAAAGGATTCCTGGAAGTCCATACCTCAAAGAAATACAAAAAATTGTTCTCAAGTACAGCCCACACTTTACGAAAGGCTTTATCTATGTATATATATATATATATATATATATATATATATATATATATATTTATTTTTTGTCAGTGGAAAGTGTCATGATGCCATTTCTAACCTTAGGTCTCTGGGTGGGACCAGGAAAGAAATGTGTACATGCCAGAAATCAAAGGAAATAAAAACAATAATAATAATAATACAGTTGCTGCTAATTGTATAAAGTAGAATAGAACCCAAAAGACTTGATGGATCTAAAATCTTTTTGTTCATTTGTTTACTGGTGTCTCTAGTTAGAACTCTGAAAGTATATATCTCCAAAAATTAAGAGATTTTCATCAGCAAAATCTTCATTTAATCTTTGAACATCAAATGAGAATAGTATGTGACCAAACAACAAAGTCCTGGAAAGATTCAACAGTCAAAGTATCAAAACTGTTGATCATCATCTTTGAGGGTCAGGACATTGAGCAAGAATGGAAGAGTCATGTCATTCAGTGAGCTCACTTGAGGGAAAAGACCACAGAATTGCCTTCTTCAAAGATACAAAGACCAATTCAAAACAACAAGCTACTGATCTTGAGTTTAAATCATTTGAAACATGCCCAAGACTCTACCAAGACAATGTTCAATCACCATTGAAACCAAAAACTTTGAGGTCATCAGAAGAGAAAAGAAAGTCAAACAACAAGAGAACAGGACTCAACAAAATCAACTTCATACTCTGCCAAAATTACCATGCAGTTAATGTCATGCAAGAATCGGTCTACTGAGTCATCAATGCCATCATCATAAAGGAAGCATTCAATGAAGAAATTAAATTCTTGGATACAAGATACAGCACACTATATATATATATATATATATATATATATATATATATATATATATATATATATATATATATATATATATATATATATAATGATGAAAAGCTCGTTTTCAACATTACCATGTCTGTAAACAGATTTTAAACATAAGTCTTTAATCTTGTCATTACAAAATGCAGAGAAAAATAACAGCCCATCAACTAAAATATGCATCCACAAATAAGTTCCATTCGGTAGTCATTGTGCGTTCAAGTTTCATCACTATTCACCATCCAAACTTGATAAATTTAAAATTAAATTTCTTTAAAAGGATTAACATGAGATCATTCCCCAGAGGCCCGGTAGTTTTCAATAGTATTGTAGTTATAATTTATTTTTATTTAATGCAATGAAGCTGCAAGAAATTCTAAGATAACATCGTATTAGAAGAAAATTTGGAATATGGCTCATGCAATTGATACAGTTGTATAAAGAAAAGTGTTCAAGGGACTCTTTTTCATGTATACGAGTGTTATGGCAGACAAATACAATAAACCAACTGCTCTTCTCCTTTATAGATATTTATTAAATTTAATAAATTGGCCAGGTCTGTATTAGGTGGAAAAGTGATTACACAAATCTTTCATCTTGCAATAAAAAATACAAAATTAATTTTGAAATTTCACTTTAAGCAGTAATGACAATATTACTGTTTCTTTATAAGGAAACATTAAGCATTCATTGACTGAAGAGCAAGTACTGCTGCCAGTAGAGATTTATGAAGTCTTTCTCTTAAAACCATTTTACTGACAGGTCTCAGTTTATTCAAGTATTTGTTGGAGAAAGAATAACAATTTGACCAAGGGCCAAGCTGAAAAATTCTTGAATTGACCAAGAAACATAGATAGAAAAAAATGTTTTGCCAGATTTTGGGAAGAGTCTCAGAACATTCCCCCCGACCACCACCACCACTTCTACAAACCATCTGACCACTTCTGATTGTATATACAAACATTGAGATTTAAGGAAAATTTAACTCCTGTGTTTTGTTTTAATGATATCTTAAGCCTAAAGCCATATAAGACATCAAATACATAACCAGATTACATGTCCTGCTACCATTCATCCACGTCACTTTCGCATTTAGCAATATATCTTAAGGTCAAATCATGTCATTGCTTTTAAACTGACAAAATTGTAACACCCTCAATGTGCATTTCCATTTACACATGATTAGAGATAAGGGCATATTGTTGGAGTGCAGTAAATGATCCCATATATAGATCAATACAGTAAATGATCCCAAATATATACACAGGTTATGAAATAAGGAGTTTTATCTACAGCACTTGAATCTATTAATGCTTTAAAAATATTTTCCTTGACTATTAATGCATATGATTGTACAGATAACTCAGGCAATCTTGTCTCTTGATTCATGACTGACTAGGCAGATTTCCTACAGTAGGCTGAAGTTTCATTCTGCAGTAGACTAGTTACAAACCAAGTCCCAGTATCTTCTTCAATTCAATCCAGTTTGGACAAAGAAGAAGAGATGGACTGTTATCTTTCCAAGGGTACTTGCATGTAAGTAAATATAACAATGTTAGGATGATAACTACCCTCCTGTAATACATTATTCCATGCCTCTTTTATATGTTGATGCAATGCACTAAGTGTTGTAGGTGGGCTAACTGAATGAGTCAAGCACTGCCCCATCTATATTCATTGGTGTACAGGCCCAGCGATTATGCAAACACCAATAGTAGATGAGAGTTCTTGTATATATCCTAACCCAATGTACCAGAAATTGGACCTATGTCATGGGTAAATAAAGGAAGAACATGTTCTTATCATTAAACGCTACTGCGTCATGTCTAACCTAGAGTCATTCTCTGAACAGATCATCCAGCTTATTGTAAGCCCACAATCTGACTTCTTCTCAATTGGTTTTTATGTCTCCATCGCATGACACTTGCCAACACTGAATCTTACTGTAATATATAACACCACCTAAAGTTCAAACAAAGAGTGCACTGGTATGAGTGTTACTATATCAAAAGATGACCAAATACTGTGACCAAAAACTGACTTTTTAGTACTGAAATGTAAACCTATCTCAGCCATGAGGCATGCTTAATTCATTCATCTCTATTAATAATATAATTGAAGACTGGTGCCAAGAATAAAGTTGTGACTTTCATACATGGACACTCTCAGCTAATCTCATTCTATTTCTTTGATAATTTATACAAGTATAACATCCAGCGACTGTTGCATATATTTAATATTATTCATTCACTATATATTCAGCATAACTTTATTCAAGCATGTTTCATTAAATAATAAAGATATGCCTATTTATTTTTGTAATAATCCTTTCTAGTTCTCTAATTTCTTCTTAAAATTAAGTTGAAGTTCATCAAGGAAGGTGCCATAGTTTTTTGTTTTTTTTAACCCAAGTACTTTTGATCTCCGAGAACATTCTCAGGGATGATTTGCAATGACAAACTTAATGTAATTGTAATCATTGTGATATTGATTTTTTTCAAAAATGCTATGCTATAATTATTTTAAAATTAACCGTTATGGTTACAATGTTTCCTAAACAAGTGTTCCCAGTGCAAAAGTGATAACCAGCGATGATAAAATGCAATATGATGTTAAATGTTAGTCAACTCAAATGTATTTTAAAACATTGCTACTATACTTATAATGAATTTTGTTCAGTCTTAGTTGCTTGCTTTTGACAGAGGTCCTCAAGAATTTGTTTATATTATTTAACGAACTGTGTGTGTGTGTGTGTATTATTTTTATATATATATATATATATATATATATATATATAAAAATAAAGAAATTTCAAGAAACGGCAGGTATTTTAATATATAGTGATCAATATTAAAAATAGAGAATTAATATTATATGAAGAGATTACTTAAATAATATCAATCTTGTACCAACTTTGAAGTTTCTTGGCAAAATTTCCAGTCTCCAGAATTTGTGGTTTTAAATGGTATTTCCAATTTTTTTCAATTTGTTCCTCGAGACTGGAAATTTTACCAAGAAACTTTTTGATACAATAATTTCATATATATATATATATATATATATATATATATAAATAAATAAAAGTTTTCACCAATCGTTTTCAATATGTTTTAATATTTCCTTAAATATAATTAAAAGCACAGTTCAATAAATTTTTCTAACAATTATAACCAAAATCCAGTGAGAACTTCTTTGTGTGCACAACAGTAAATTTTGAGTTACTATTGCTTGCTGAATTTCATTTAATTTCTAAGTTATTCTTTGCCATTTTTAGAAAAGATTTGCTTAATCTTAATAATTACATCCTTAGTAATAAATGAATATTTTTATTAAAAACAATTGAATAGATGATCTGAAGCCAGTTTACATGCCCGGGAATACAGTTATGCCTTGAGCAAAAGGCAGGAATCCATGTCTCTCTATACATTGTCCTATTCTAAGATATCCGGAGAAAATGTCACATCATTAGCATAACATGAATGATGGTAGGGAAAGAAAAAACAAAAGTGAGTGTGTAAGCATGGCAAAACACTCCACCTTTCCTACCTTGCACTAGTAAGAAAAAGCTATTGCCCATAATCAACATTGAGAGACAGAAGCCAATAAGATATTTTCTCTCTCTCTCACACACACTTACTAAACTTAGTGAAGTACACTCTAAATTCACAAATATGAAACAAACACTCTGTAAGGATTTTCTGAATTTGATAGAGCGAATATTCAGGTGTTAGGCTATGTACAAATATTGGTAGACCATGGCATCCGAGTAAACATTAGCTTACCAGATACCTCAACTTTGCACATGAAGTTAAGATTTTCTATGAAAGTATATTAACAAAAGTTATACAAAATCTAAACTTGCTAACCACAGCTTCACAGCTAAGTATCCCTATCAACATCTATTTTATTGATCCAGTGATGAATAATTCATGGAAATATCTGCTCACTGACATCCTGCAACATCATCTCTTCATGATCTTATATCATGGTGATTAAATTATTAATTCACAAGCTCAGGTGTTTTTAAAAACATCTTAAATTTGAAACCACAATGGAGAGAATCTTTTTTTTTTTTTTTTTTAAATTTCCATAAATGCTTCACAGAGAAAACAAAACAAAAAAATTAAGTGTAGGAGTGAATTTACTTTTAGTAAAAAACTAAAACTAAAAGAAAAGACCTTGTCAAAATTCATTGTTTTAACTTTCAAAGTGCAAGAATTTGCTCAAGTATCTGGCTGACCAAAAAGTGTTTTCTTTTTTTATGCCATTCATTTTAATTAAGTTTCTTTATAGAGATTGGCATAGACTGGATGAGAATAATTGTTTAATCAGCATGCATTCTAAAAGAATGAAAAAGTTGATATTTTTGTTGATTCAAACAAAATGGAGGACAAAAAAAACAACATTTTTTTAGCATATTATGCAGTTTTTTTTTTTTTGTTGTTTTTCTTTTATTTTAAGGAATTTAAAAATCTAAACAGTAAAGATTTGTGAAGTCATGAATAAGGTAGTGTGAAAGACTAAATGTGTCAAAAGTGGTTTGCAAAGATTCTCACTGAACTCCGATTATTGTATATAAGTCAATGTTTTCATAACATTGGTATATTAACCAACTGGTACATAAAACTTTCACATTTTTTTTTTTTAGCTAAATATTGAGTTGTTGCTTAACATATCTATCTTTAAAGATATTGATATGTAGGGTTTTATAAAAAGGTGCAACATAAATCATTCCTAAAATAAATAAAACAGATATAGGCTGCAGACAGTATCCAAAATAAACAAAAATTATTTTACATGTTAATATGAGGCTGGTGTGGGCATTCTATAAGTTTTGGAATCTTTGAAACCCATTTCCAGCATGGTTGACAACAGTTAGCTTTGTTTAAAATCATCTCATCCAAGACCTTAGAAGAAATATTTACATTTTATTTATCTTGGTGCCACCATAAATTTGGAAGGAACTTGAAATTTTACTACTTACAAATCTAGCCGAAAACATTATTCCACTTCCCACTTATGTTGTTCAAATGAATAGCAATAGGGAGGTTGAGATAGAGAAAAAAAAAATCATAAGTTTGAGGTTGTCATAATTCCAAGAGTCAGAAAATACTGGAATGTGGGGACATAAAGTAAAAGGGTAAAAAAAAAACCATATCAACTTGTAACAGACAACTATCTTGACCCACAAAGAGCCAAGCAATCCAGTGGTTTAAAGTAGCATTCTTTTACTGGGGCAAGAATGACTATGATCGGTCAAGGGAAGCACAAGCAATTACCATATTCCAAGGCCTACTGAAGTCAATCTTGGTCTACTTAATATCAAGTCTATTTAGAAAACGGTGACTTGCATAAATAAAAATATGACTATGGGGGGTGGGGGGTAAATACAGAAATCAATTTACATCCCAATTTTCTCTTGAGGCCATATTTTTTCTTTTTGAACATGGGTATATGTATATTTATTTGTACATACATCTTAGCTCTGTCAAACCACATTGAGCAGTGTTTTGTTTACACCTTAAATTAAGTAAATACTTATTCACTTATCTGTGTATGCATGCTAACTCATGTATATACAGTTGCTAATATCTAATTATTTGGTTTATATCCACAAACAAACATACATACACACACACACACACACATATATATATATATATATATATATATATATATATATATAGAGAGAGAGAGAGAGAGAAACAGTATCAATACTATTAGATACATTTATTTACAATATAATTAACCTTTCAGTGTCATAAAACTCTCATACCAACAAATAAATTAGAGTAAATACATCATTTGGATAATTATATCAATTTTATCATTTAAACATCAACCTGCACAATAAAATCTGGCAGTATACTTTATTGCTGAGTTGACCGGTAGAAATCAATAGCCACTCAAATGAAGACATTGTGGATAATTTTTGATATATGACTTCAGTGTATTTTTTTGTATGCATAATTTCTGCTGAACTGTATATACATGGGATTGTCATAAAGTTTTGTTTTTTTTTGTTTTTTTTAAGTAACTGTAACAGGTTGATAAAAACTGGATAGAAGATGATAAAGTAAACTGATCACCACCAACTGTACTAAAAGACTAGTCTTCATTCAAATGAGAATCAAATGGATTTGTACATGTCATATGATCAATTCAAATAAGAAAGTAATGATAAATAGCCAAAGTATACAATATTGCATCTCAGGATAATACAAGATCACATATTCCTTTTGTAACTAATCAAAAAAAAAGTTCTGCAGCATTAGGGAGAAATTTTCCATCAACCATATTCACTGCATTCTGTATATTTGGATTTTGATTCATAGAAAGACAAATAAAAATGAAAAAAAAAGACTGTCAATGGCCTAGAAGACTGCCAAAATTTCTAATAAGAGTTCTTTACTCTGTAAATTAAAAATCTCTTGAGGGATAGGATTATGAAGTTGCCTGAAAGATTACAGAAGTTAATGGAACAAAACAAATGTGTTGCTTAATAATGATGAAAATGAAAAGATTTTGAACAACCTTTTTGAGATAACCAATATTTTCTTTCTTTTTTTTCTATGCATTGAAAAATCTCTCTTCCTACCTGCCATATATTTTTAGTCCTATTTGTGTATGCACACTGAAGTCAGCCAGTGCTATTTGTAAGAAAATAAAAAATAAACTAGAAATAAAAAGTAAACTGCTTAAACAAGTAAAGGAGTATTAGAAAAAGTTAGAGAATATAGAGAAGAAAAAAAAAACAAACAAATCCTTGAATGTTTGAAACTGTAGGAAGCACCATAGAACACAGAGTCTGCATTGTATGGCCATCACAGACATGTAATGATTCCGTTTCTGTCATCAGGTTCACTAAAATTATTTATACTCAAAATATCAAAGAAGTTTTTTTTTTTTTTAATCTTAACAGATTTCCCCTCACACCAGGTTTTCTTTTATCTTATCACCATTTAACTCCACTTTTTTTTCTCTCCAGCCTTACATAAACTTATTTAAATAATGAAAATAGTTGATAAAAATGCACAGGACAATAAAGCAAAAGCAAAAAAAAAACAAAAAAAAAAAACAACACTTGTTTGGTAAGATAAAATCATCAGTCAAGAGTATTTATTCTGCATCTTCATTTGATGCAAATTAACTTTGGGAAAGAAAAAAAAATCCATTGGCATTTTAAGCAACACATGAGGAAATACACTTACATTTCCTATCTGAGTAGGAATGATTTATCATGGAAGGGATTGATCCCAAAATTTTGAGTTAATTTCTTTCTTTATAATTTAAATCCAGAACATGTGAAAATTACAGAAACTATCAAATATAAGAAACTGACCTCTTCATTCAATTTTCAAAAAAAAAAAAAAAAAAAAAAAAAAAAAGCTAAATTGATTCAAAAGCGTAAAGGAATCTAAACTGAATAATGAAACCTTATCTGTTGAGCTTTTAAGTTGATATCTACCCAAGTGTATTTAGCTTAATGTTCTTGACAAGGTGAAAACATCAAGGAAGAAATCCAGCCACCTCCTTCCATTACCATGTCTTCTCCCCACTTCGTATGC